>RXPK01001986.1:0-212977 GCA_004143645.1 Protaetia brevitarsis
CACAGCTTAAATGACAACTGTACCTACAAATGCCATTTTTTGTTTGTTTCAGACCTACGCGATAGTAAAATGCTTTTTGAAGAAATTTACACAAAACCGCTAGAGTAAATATGGCTAAAAAAATCATTTTTTATCTTACCATAAAGAAACATATTCCCAAAAAAAAAAAAAATTTTCAAAATATCTTTATTACAAGTGTTTCTTTTTTCTGTCACCTTAGTATATATGATAAAAATTTACACAAACTTACATCCAATTAATCCACAGATACCAATTCGAAAGTGATATCCAAGACCACATCAACGATCTAACCATCAAGCGATATGAAGAACGCGAAGGTTTGAACATCAAAGGTGCCTACGAATACAGTGATGGCTTTTTGAAGAGGACTGTACATTACGTAGCTGACGAAAATGGTTTTAGAGTGATCAAGTGGGTGTAAATCAATTACTTTTTTTTATTTAAGCCTGCTCTACACATGAACGTTCTCTCACTTCAAAAAAAAACGGTTTGATGTTATCTGTAAATAATTTTTTTTTTAACATGAGACATTATTTCGGCTTGTGCCGTGGGTATTTAGAATAAACTGGTTTTTTCCACAAACTTTAAAAAGATTCTAAGGCATTTATATGCATGCATGTGTAGAACCAGCTTTAAATACAACCGGTTTTTCTTTTTTCTATTACACAAGCAATTTCCCTATGTGTAAAGTTAAAAAACAAATTGTCAATGCATTGGTAACTGGCGAGTAGGCAACCAGATATACCACAAACCAGTTATTATTTATAATTAATTAATAATGAAATAAATAATAAAAAAATACGAAATAATGGTAAAATTTCAGAATATGTCATACGTCGAATCAATCATTAAAACAAAATAATAACTGGTTTAGATGGAGGTATATCTGGTTGCCTACTCGCCAGTTACCAATGAATTGACAATTTGTTTTTTAACTTTACGCATAAAGAAATTGCATGTGTATTAGAATATAATAAATAAATAACACGGTATAAAAAAGCTATAAATATAACAATTAACATAATTGGCATTGCAGGGAAGACAATGAGAGTCTGCCAGGACCGAAAGTGGATTTAAATGGTGTTGCTTCAGTCGCCAATAAAGCTCATGGTACGGAATTGAAGTACACAGTTAAGAGTGTGCCAGTCAAGGATACCCATATATACGAATGAATCATTAAATTTAAAAATAATTATAGCGAATCCATCCAACAGTCTAAAATAAAACCATGTAGTAATTAATGCAATATTTTTTTTTAACCTAATACCCAATATGTTGTAAGAAGACATTCCAAACCAACTTCTTTATTAAAGTGTTTTCGGCAAAATCACAACGAATCCAAATGTTCCACGCATCATTTATTTCACTTCATGGAGGTAATTCTAAATTCAAGGTTGTTCCAAAAAAAAAAAAATACTTGCTTAAACACTTCAGAGAAGGATCTACATAAAAATCTATGTGAATGGAATATCGAAATGAATGAATTATTGGTCACGCTTACATTAGGAACACGTTTACTGAAGTGGACAAAATCGTTTAAACATACAGTCACAAAAAAAAAGAACACACAAAAAATAAACTGACGGATTTCCCAAAATATAACAATGAAGGTGTGAGAGAGCAGATTAAAAGAATGTAAGACAGGTAGGTGTAGACGTGCTAAGCACTCACAACGTTCAAGTAATAATAAATCACTTTTTTTTCTAATAAATAAACCTTGCAAGGTCGAATATACTCACAATATAGGAATATACGAGGTAAGTAATAAAAATAGCTTTATATGGATTTTAGTTTTGGTGCAATATCATTGATGCTTGTATGTAGATCTGATAAGACCACGAAGGATTAGTTTGTATAGATATTCGTTTGGATTTATCTGAATAGAGATGTTTGCATTAGAAACACTTTATTTATGAAAACTAAATTATTCCAACCCCGTGCTCCACCTAAAAAAGGTACTACACGAGGCTACCTATTCTAAGTACTATATGAGTTCCATAACAATTGAATGATCCTACCTCTAAACTAAATAATTTCCCTTATGATTCTTAATAACAAAAATATAATACAATAGTCTCGCGACCATATGAATACTACTTTTGAGAAATAATGAAATATGTGAAATGTGATTAGTTCACATAATTAAAAACAGATATAATAATAATCTCTTGCTTTCAGTAATTCCTATCAATGTTGAATTGTAAGCATCTTTCAATAGCGTGTATTTCCGCCTGGAAGCTACTTGGGTATACTGCCCCAAGTTTTCAATTACATGCAAAATCGTTGGTAACAAAGTTGCCTACAATTTTACAGGCAAATTTGCTTCATAAGGTAAATTTTCTACCGTCTAGTAAATTGCACATGCTGATGTGTTTTTTCAAAGATTGTACTGTAAAATTCGTATGTAATATTTATATGAACTCTATATTTACCGAACACTGAAGTAATTTTCATAGGTATTTTTATAAAGAGAGCAAGCAACTTACCTAATTCTTTTATAGCACCTAATAGGTCATACTGAATCGCTCAACCAGGGATCAAGAATGAACACGCTTACGCGAAACCTACGATTGTTTGTGACGTACATGATATCATTGAGCCAATAATAACTTCGACAAACGATAGAATTACCTACGCGCACAGATAAATCACCCAATAACCAATCACATTGCGGCGTTTGAATTTCGTATTTTCCATGATATCTATAGTTTTACCCGAAAATTCAAAAAAACAAATAAATATAAAAGATCCTCATATTTTCACAGCAAAATTAATAGTTCACTGGTAAAATTACTTTTAAAGTGCACTAAATACCCCAACAAAATGTCAATTTTACACTTTTAAGTAAATTTTGAGAGTGATGTTTTTTCCTGTATTTTCCTTTTGAATTTTTGTTACATCTTAAACTTACATGAAAAAGCTATAAATTTTACCGACATTTCTTTTTCCATGTTAAATATCTAGAAAAAAACATGTAAAACAAAATTTACATGATTTATTGTGGTAAATTCACAATGTTTTACATTAATATTCCTGATTTACCATGGCAAAATTACTGTAATTTTTTACAGTGTAGGCCCATATATTCCTATTCAAGTTCCCTCTGCCGTTTTAGAGCCATCAGTGTATCATTTGATGGCATTTCTATTCATTTTCAAGATGTTGTTTTGATCCCATTCGCTCTTGATACTAAGCTTTATGATAAATTCTTTCATAAAGCTGATTTTTTTCTGACATGTCATCCAGGGGCATATCCCAGGTTTGATCACCACCAGGAGATTGAGAACCTATGCCTTATCGGTTCCTTCTTGACCATTCTGACTGTGGTTCTTTTTGCCACGTCCTCTACCACAATGTGGAGAGGTGTATGGTCCAATATTACATCGATAGCTGCTGTTGAGCAGGTTCTTATAGCGCCAGTTATGCATACGCATGCTAATCTTTGCACTTCCGAGAGGTTAATTCCCGCGGTGATTAGATCAGTTCTTTTGCTCTAAGCTACTGATGTGTAAGTGATGATTGGTCTCACCATCGCTGTATATATTCAAAGCAGTATTTTTGGGTTCCATCCCCAATTTTTCCCTGCTAAGTCTCTGCATCACCATCAGCGACTTTTTGGCCTTGTTACTTCAAGTTTGTGTTTGTTCCTGAGAAGTTTATTGCCTAGGTATTTAATTCCGTTGTCCAATTTATGTTTTGCCATCCATCTTTATAGTTGTGAGATTGGATTCCTTTCCTAATGAAGCTACTAACAATGAGGTACTCTTACAATTAATAGGGTTAGCGTTTAGTCCCACCGATTGACACCATCTTCTCGGGCTTCCAAGGCCTTTTCTGCCAATTGTTCCTTCACTTGACGAGCCGCTTGATGCCCTGCGACTTGCAGGGCTTCTTGAGTCGCTTTGGCTTTTTGGGCGGCCTTCTGGGCGATACTTGAGGCATTTGACTTACTGGCTTCGCTGTCTTAGTTCTTTGTTTCATAAAAAATAGGCCAAAAAGTCGGCATCTCAGTGTGAAGACAGTTGAAAGTTAAAATTTGAGGTTTTAAACAACTAAATAGAATAGTCGTGCAGCTTTGATAATGTCTGAAGCCCTTAAGCAGCTGCGAGCTCCTGTCGATATGAAGCTAGAAGGGTTGTCAAACACGATTAGTACTTACTCAGTCCTACATTTATACAGACTGTTTCAAAAAGAATTACACCTAGGTGTTCATGGATTTCTCTTATAAATTATGATATTCCGCTTTCTTGAAATGGGGGTATAGTTTAAATATTATATAGGTTATCCCCTGTCACTGTCAAAATTTATCATCGACGATATGTGAATGAATTCGTAACATTTTCAGACTGGACCAAACACAGATTTAACTGCAAATAAAAAAAGACAACAAAGAAACGAAAATACGGATACAAAAATCACGACACATTACCTTCAAAATACAAATAAACTTTATTTTACACTTCTTTGCTTAAGAGAGGTACATACATTAAAATCAGTTTTTTTTTCTTATTACGACAAGGAGTATTTGACAGTAGAGTCTGCTCCTTGGAGAGTTTCACATTATTATTCCAATGAGGTAATCGCGTAGTGAATATAAACACACCGTCTCGGAATACATTAGCGTAGTAATTGAAAATGAATTAAAGCAACAGTTGTTTTGTTGTCTTGTGACACCTGGGAAACGTGGTGCAGAAAAGAAGTCCGCGAAGGAAGATAAAAATCTGGAAATTCCGTATGATCTAATTTGAAAGTTTATTTTTGTTTTAAATGCAGACTTTTTTAACGTGGTTTGACGGAAAAGTTTTTCGTTTCGTTTAGGTTAAATTATACATTAAAACTGGAAAGAGAAATAACACAGTCAAAGACTATAGACATGGAATAAGATTTTGCTGTTATATTATAACTTTCAATAAATAAATAATCTTTAAATTTCTTCAATGATCCTCATTATTATTTTTTCAAAAACTATATAGATATCTTCTACTGTAAATTATACTGAATAAAAAAATATTGTTTTTCCCAGCAGGGAGGAAAGTTGTACTTTTCCTCCCTAGGGCGGAAAGTAAGTGACATTGACATGATGAAACTCTACGTCTTGTAATATGTGACGTTATTGATAGATGACATTAGTACATTCGATCCAGTCTGAACCCATTTATGAGATAATTGCTAAATTATTAGGTATTAAATTTCAATTAAACTATTATTAAACACTTTTAAAACGACGCTAACTTGACAGTTCTCAAAAAATATTTGACAGATTAAGCCTACTAGCTATAATGTCACTCACAGGTATGTCTTTATTATTTTTAGACATTTAGCTAAAATTAGACTGGCTGGGAAAAAAAATGTATTCAAACCACGTGAGGAAAGTGCTATTTCAGGACTTGAGCAATTACAAATCGAGCCGAAGGCAAAAGTGCTCTATTGCCCGCGGCCTGCAATAGAGCACTTTCCTCCATTGGTTTGAAATATACTATTTCTGCTTTGTATAGTATCACAAAAATCATACAGCCATATAATCCACATATATACCGCTATGTACATGTTTCTCTGTCCATGTTTTAACATAAATATGCTGTCTGCAACTGTTCTACCTTTCCCAAATCCTGATTGTGCTTCTTCTTCTTCTATGGTTAAATTACAAGAGTTAATCTTCCCTTAGTATTCTTTCATATAACTTCAACATTGTACTAAGTATGACAATGCCTCTAAAATGCTTGCAAGCTCTTTCTTGAATATTGACATTATTATTCCTATTACCCGACCTTCAGGTATTCTTCCAGGATTCTGAATGTTATTCAACAATTGCATTATCACCCTTTTTCTAGCAGTTCTTGAGTGCATTATTATTTCTGAAGTTATTCGATCACCACTTGTGTTATTTTACCACATTTAAGCTTTCCTACAGCATGCTTTACGCCTTCTATCTTAATTTCTTCCTCTTCATTCATCTTCTTCTAGACTCTGTTATTCTAGTCTTCTCTTTGGATTTTAAAGATTTTAGATTTACCTTAAGTACTTCAGCATTATGTAAAAGAAGTTCTGATGGTCAATCAAGAAAAGTCCCCCCCCACAATCTTTGTTTCGTCTCTTTTACTTCACCAATCCATTTGTTTTCTTGTTTTAATTATTTTGTTACATCCATCTTCTTCTCTTGCTACTCTTTTCTTGTTATTGCTTCATGATCAACCATAACTGAATTCTAAATGATAAATCATGTCTTTTATGTTAATAAAACACAATCTTTGTTTCGTCTCTTTTACTTCACCAATCCGTTTGTTTTCTTGTTTTAATTATTTTTGTTACATACAAAGACATAATTTATCATTCTGGCCTGAGGATGATCGGCTAGAGCGAAACCGGTCGTGCGATACATTAAAGAATTTTGTGAGGATCAAGACCTTGTTTTCTTGCTTTTTTCCTTTGTATACTACTCACACAGAGTCAAATTATAGATTTTATTTTTATGTTAATTTCTAGCTTCTCCATATATGTACTTATATTGCCACTACTTCCTCAACCCACAGTTTGTATATTCTTACCACCTCCATTACGTCCTTATTTTTACCACTTCTACCTAGTTCAAATTTTCATTTACTTTCGCCATCTTGAATTCTATTTGTATCAACACTAGAACATGATCCAAGTAAACGTCTGGTCCTCTCCTAATTATTTATTAAATAGTATAGATTGCATCCCAAAAATAAGTGTCATTGTTACAGCTTGTATAAGTCTTCCCTTAATTGAGTGGTTAATTTAGTGACTGAGTAAGAATTATCTTTTTAACACGGCAAAGCAAGGCCTATTGTATTATTACGTACTTAGCGTTTTTTTTTTTTACATAAACAAGTTAATCCCTTTTACTGGATTTACTAGCCTATGTGATAAACCTTTTCCTGGGGGTCGATTACTCCCAATAATGGTTGTCTCTGCCGTGCCAATGCAACACATTTAAAAACATGGTTGGCTATATCCTTCTCCTCGTTGCATTGTCTAGATATAAGGTTCATCTCTAAAGACTCATATTCTATGAAAGTATTTTCTCATCAGACAGCCGTGTAAATTGCCCTGGCGGTAAATTTAACATGAGTTCTATGCTAGCTGTTGGTGAGCTTTTTGCAATTCCAGTGATACACAGGCAAGCCAAAGCTTGTCTGCTTCTGCTTGGTTCACCAAACCAGGCAGCCATAGCTTAACATGGTTCTTATCACTGCATCGTAACGAGCCATCGAGAAGAATCATTATTAGAGTAGACGTAAATGATTTTGGTTGGAACTGCAGTCACTTCCATTAAGGACATTTATTACTTGACAATGAATCAGAACGTTTATGTCAAAACTTTCAAAACTATTAGTATATCACCTTAAATTAAAAAAAAAAATGGTATGGAAAGCAAAATCGAAAAAAAAAAAGTATTAAATGTTGCTTCCGTACAGGTTAGAAAGTAAATGGCGAGTAGCAATATTCAATTGCAGAATATATGACTGATTTTCGTAAACAGCATGCTGAATTAGTGTTTGACTACAATGGTTTTTACAAATTTTTGACAAATTCTTTGCAGTTATTCAAAGATTGGTAGCTTTGGTCCGAAAACTGGAAGCGGGCGGCCGTCTAAACGCATAGCTGAAAGTATTGGAACCATTCGGCATGTTTCGATGAACATCCAAAACATCCATTTCAGTAATGGTCCAAAATAACAAATTCGTCTTATGGCACATGCCAACTCATTCTGAAGAAAAATTTACATTATCATGCATATAAGCTGCAATGGTTTCATGAACTTCTTCCAGTAGATTATCCAAGACGAGTGGAATTTTGTCAATGGTTTCAAAATAATCTGAACAGTGAGGATATCCTTAAAACATTTTTTTTCTCAGATGGTTTTATATTTCTGGATATAAAAAATTAATTGGAATATGTGGTCGAAGATTAGTAGGTCTCATTTTTTTTTTTAAAAACACTTACGACTGCACGACATCGCAAAGAATTACTGAATGGTGAAGAATTACAAAATAGGTCTTTTCAACAAGATGGTGAAACAACAACACATCCAACCAGAGAAAGACTTCAATATCTCGGAGAATATTTTGATGAGCAGGAACACTGAAATCCCATATCCAATTAGGTCTTTCGATTTAAATACCTTTTTCCCATGCATCATAAACATTTTAACGTTTTTTCCAATAAAATTGTTCTGTCGGTTGTCATTAATGCGGCTTTACGTTTATTTGACATCTGTTCAAGGTCTTGATTCCACCTTAACTTCAAGTTAACTCGAAGTTAAGCTAAGCTCTTCTATTCTATTTTTCAACATGTCCAATATTTTCATTTAAAATTAATAAAAAAAAAAAACTAAAAATTAATCATTGAATGGTAATGATTTGAAACAGTTCTCATAATATGTATTATAAATCCTATTTTCTTCTTAACTCACAATCAGTAAAGAAGCTTTACGGGCACGCTTTGTATATACATCAATTATATTCAATAGTACACGACATTTACTACTCCTTATACATTATGACCAACCGCGTTGCAGCTCCTTGAAGAAGAAAAAAAGAAATAAAAATATCAGGCACTCGCGAATACTTCACAAACATCCGTCATTAATAAACAGCTGACTATCGCACGAATACGTATATAAAAACGTGCGCACTTGATCTTGAAAGAGATTTTATAAATCAGCCAAGTTTCGCGCTGAGCACATAATTCAAGGTGAGGCACGTCTAGCGGAGAAGAGAAGCCCGAGCATAATAAGAAGAACTAGAAGAGAACCGGTGCTGAGGTAACCTTAAACCAGTGACACACTTCTAGGCTGGCGTTGATTCGATCGCCCAAGTAATACATATTTCGAGTTCTGTTTGGGGAATCTTAAAAAGGAGACATTGAACGGGAAAATATGCGTGAGTATTTAGATTACTTAATTATTGTGTGTAATGGATTAGCGATAATGAATAAAAACTGGTTTCGAAATATAAAACATTCTATAAGGATCAAAGAAAAAATATCTATTTTCTTTTTGATTTAATTTCATTTTAAAAGGAATAGTGTTGTTTTCCTAACTTGAAGGAATTCTATACGTTATTGAAAAGCAATTTGAAGTTCCCTATCACTACATTCAACGTTTTTTTTTGCGGTATTTATGATTTTGGCAAAATTTTGACATTTCTGTTTCCTTAGTGTGTGTTTAACAGACCATCAGAGGTAATGATGTGATCTTGCTATGGCGCAATGCAGAAAGTCCTACCTATCAATTTTTATCGTAATAGCTACGAACTATATTTCAAACAGAGTGTTCATAAATTGATCTCCAAAATTGAATATGTTTAGAAGAACAATCATTTTGCTAAATACAACATAGTATTTCTGATTAGAGCAATTAATCTTTAAATCGTTATCGTCCAAATGTCCAATCTTTTTATTGTCTCGTAGCACTCGAAACCACATCTGTGACATGACTCGTGAACGTTAAACGGTCATCAAAAATACACCCAGTTCTCTAACCACATCTACGTGACTTAGAGATATGTTGTTTATTTCGTATAAGTGATTTACGCAAGCTTTACGTCCCGTGAAGGATATGACTTTATATTTTTGACATTTAATAATTGTCTGTTGCTGAAACTCCAGCCATGCAAAGCATCGATATCCTCCTGCAAAGAAAGACAATTCTCAAGTGAAGCAATATATAATCTTATATACAGAGTGATTCTCAGTAAATGCGACAAACTTTAAGAGCTGATCCCTGAGGTCATTTTAATCATAAAAGTTCATATGAGTACATGTCCAAAACGGTCTGGTTTTAAAGTTATTGAATGTTTAATAATAAATTATGATGTATGACTAACACGATATAATATCACACTTGGTTCTTCAAAAACTATTGTGTTGAGAGGGAATTGTTTATTTGTCATTTCAATATTTGTCAATAGTTGTCAGAGTATTCATTTCAGTTTATTGTCAGTTTCTGTTTTCTAAAATGAATTACACGAATGCTGAGATGTGAGATATGCATTTCGTTTACGGTCTTGCCAATGGAAATTCGCGTGCTGCTAGACGTCTTTATGAAGAACGATACCCGAACCGTATCATCCCGCATCATTCAATATTTGCCCGTCTTCACCAACGTCTTAGTGAAACCGGAAATTTAAAAAAAAAACGGACGACTGATAACGGGCACCCATCTACAGTGAGACCTCCACAAGTTGAAGAAATGGTACTAAATGAAATTGAGGAACATCCTACTAGAAGCACCAGAAAAATTGCGTTTGCTTTAAACATTAGTCAGGCCACAGTTTGGAGAATATTGAAAGATCAACTTGTTGTATCCATATCACATTCAACGAGTGCAGGCACTTTCGCCGGCAGATTTTCCGCAAAGAGTGGCTTTTTTTTTGTCAATGGACGCAAAACAAAATCGCACAAAATCCTGACTATTTGGTTCAAATATTCTTCACCGACGTGGCTACTTTCTCTAGAAACGCGATTATTAATTTTCATAATAATCACATATGGGTCGAAGAAAATCCGCACGAACTAGTGAATGCCCGTCATCAACATCAATTCTCTGTCAATGTGTGGGCCGGAATTGTTGGAGATCACTTGATAGGTCCACATTTTTTACCGATGCGGTTAAATGGCAAGGTATACCGCAATTTTCTTGAAGAGGAGCTAGCGCTACTGCTGGAAGAAGTTCCGTTGCAATTCAAATTACAAATGTATTTTATGCATGACGGTGCTCCAGCGCATTTTAGTTTAATTGCCCGCGAGTTTTTGGACAATACGTATCCAGATCGGTGGATAAGACGGGGAGGTCCACAGCCGTGGCCTCCTCGGTCTCCAGACTTAAATTCTTTGGACTTTTTTCTCTGGGCATCTTAAATCATTAGTTTATACGACTCCCATTGAAAATGTCGATAAACTGAGAAATCGTATTATCGGCAGCTTTTCAAACAATTCGAATACACTGGTATTTTAGAACGGACTCGCCAGTCAATACGACGGAGGATAGAAGCTTGTATTGCAGTTGGGGCGGTCATTTCAACAGTTAGTATAAGTTAATTTTGTTTTACTAATTATTTTGTTAATTTATAATAAAAAAACATTAATTATGTTAACTTACTATTAAACATTGTACAACTTTAAAACTAAGCGATTTTGGACATATGTTCTTATGAACTTTTATGATCAAAATAACCCCAGGAATGAGCGCTTAAAGTTTGTCGCATATATTGAGAATCACCCTGTATAAATAGGTGTTTATTGAAACAAATTATAAAAAAATATACCATTAACTTTATTAGGACAACACACTTCGGAGATCACAACCTGAATTGCCAATACCTCGTCGCCAATCCCCTCTTGAGCGTGGTACTCGAAAATCGCTGACGAGGTTCTGGTAATCCAATTGTCATCTCTTAACACATCTTTTTCTTAAATGTAACTTATTTCTATGTAGTAGAACTTTCCGTGACAATATCCATTGTGCTTGACAAAAAAATTCTCTCTGTTTCTGGTACGATTTCATCAACTGTATTAAAGAATTACTCAATTTACTCAGACAACTTATGTAACAGTACGTCATGATCAAGACGATTCTCAAAGCCAGTGTAAATCATGTCCACTTGTCGCCCAGCATCCAAAACTCCTGAGACAAACTAGATGACTGTCGATTGATGCTCTATAAATCCATGCTGTTCGGAAAAGAGAGGCACAATATTCTTGTAAATACCTGATCAGCATTTCTAGTATTTAAGATAATCCTTTTATGTTATATTTAATAGCCCTCGTCCGGTTTAACCACTTTATACGGGTTCTGCGAATTACTGAGGGGCTGACGACAGCGTACTTTCCCGTGACGTATGTTTACAGCCCTTAGTTTGTTTGTTACCCCCCGCTTTCGGGAGAGTTTCCAGCCGTTAAAAAGGCAGAAACTGCTCGAAGGAATATAGTTGCAAATATGTAGTCACGAGTTACGGTCCGAATAGATATATCCATGCAGCTCAATTTAACTATCGTGAGAAACCAATGTAATATTACTCGTTTTTATTTCTTTAATTAAATCAAATATAGTAGTAAGTAAGAACCACGACGTGTTTTTATTTACATCGAAAAGGTGCCAAACGCCAGCGCACATAATCACAAAAACACATACTCGGATATCACGTTTCTAATATGCCGAGACATGTGTTTAAAAAAAACAGCAACAAAGATTTTCGAAACAATTGGCAAAATCGACACTGGTCTATAATTGCATACGTTCGATTTATTTTTGGCCCTAAAGGTAAAGCACACTCACGCCATTTTCTAAATAGTTGGAAAAGTGGCCGCTCATAAAGATTAATTAAATAAACTTTTCAGTAGTTGGATAAATATCGCGCCACAATTTTTTCACAAAAAAAAGTAGGTATGCTATCATATCCTGCAGTAAAATTTTTAATTTTCTAATGGCCATATCCTCCTCACAGATGGTAGTCAAATTTAGGCACTAATATTATAATCAAATGTGGTAGAATCCTGAAAACTTCGCTACAATACACACCAAATGCATGAACGATATTCTGTAGATCCTATCCATTAAAAGCCATATTTGCAGGAATTCTGCTTTCCCACCTGTGATCATTTAGGAAAGACCAAAAATTCAGACTTCGATAAGACTATACAGGTTGGAAAAGTATATCATAGCATGAGCAAAACGTACTTTTTCTAGTGATTCATTCCTCCATTTCTGGGTACAACCTCGATGTTTAGATAACAGATATTTTATTTCTTGTTTGAAGATTTGAAGTATATTCATAGCCAAGAATGACGCAAGGGATGTGAATAAAGGTGAAGCGGCTCTTAAACATAAAACTACAAAAACGATAACCATCCTTAACACGTCGGTGACTGATGTATGTAGCAGTGTTGGGCAAGTTAGGAGAAGTGAATAAATTTCTACATCGATTAGACATACTCGTGTATTGTCCTCTCTCAGTAAATCACTAGTTAACACTGCTCCCCACTCATGACGCGAATAAACACGAGCGTATCTAGTCGCTGTAGAAATTTATTCACTTCTCCTATTTTCTCCAACACTGGTATGCAGATAATGTTCGTTCTCAATAAGTAACATATATCCATAACGCTTGAAAGACATAATCTAATTAATATAATTAAATAAAATTGATAACTATGACGAGACCCCACCTACCTATGGTATCATTTCTCTATTTTTGCAATGTCTTGGTGGAATATTTCTTCCTGTTCGTCACTCATCTTTCCCAAATTAGCAGGAAAGAAATCCAAATGTGAATGGAAAAAAATTAACAAATATTCCTCTGCGAATTTTGCGTATCAACAGCTCTGAAAGCTTATCCCTTAACTATTTAAAACATTTGCCTTCTTTTTCTACTGCTTTTACGAATTGTTTAATCAATCCTAATTTATAATATAGGGCGGGTAGAATTATTAAGTTAGAATCCACTGACGACTCAAATTCTATATTAATTTCTTCAGGAACAATGTGCATCCGTGGCTGCTATTCTTTTATTTGATAATGTTGCTGAACTGCTTGGCTATCCCACAGACACAAAAAATAACAATATATGGTACCTCCCTCTTTGCAATGCAAGTAATAAATAAATAACCTTAAGATCACCACAGATTTGCCAAAGAAAATTTAAATATTGAAGGAGATTTAATATAGTTCACATACTGTCATATGTTTCTGTGTTTGTGGAATGAGCCAATAAAATTGATGATTTCGAGTCACCATTAGAAGTAAAACAGTTTTGATACTTGTATTCGACGAGTCGATAAACAATTGCCATTCTGCAAGGCTATATTCAATACTCATTTCATACCAAAGTCATTTACAACATTGCTGTAACAGAAATTTCTTTCAGCTTGGTAAAAAGAACTGATTTTTTCGTGACAATTCTTCAACGCAAAGATTCTTTTGGTGGAATATAAAAGATTCAACTCTTTTAATCGAGATTCTAAAATTTGTGATTTTTCTTTGGTTAAACCCAAATCCCGTATCAAATCATTGAGATTCAATTAGGTAATGAGATGTGATTCGCTAGAAGGAACACTTTCCACTTCCTCAATTATTAGTGGATGAATGATGTTCCCCAAGATATTCAAACGTCACCAGTTAGTGTTTCTCTAAAGAAAATGGAGCCAACAATTGGATCACCTAGTATTCCTGCCCAAAAATATTTTTTTGAGACTTCTGGGTATGTTCCTTTCTATAATATGGGGATTTTTATTGTTCCAGTAACTTACATTATGTTTGTTCATATGTCCATTTAAGAAAAAAGAGCATTCACCAGTAAAACAATGTTCTTTACCAAATATAGGCATATAACAATCATTTGGGCCATAGTTTCGCAAAATTCTTATGCATCTTTGTGTCTTTATCGCTTCGTCCGTGGAATTTGCAAAAGAATTTGAAATCATTGGAGTTAAAATATCAAAATTAGTTCTTTTCAATGGTTTGCTTACAGATGGAATGTCTTACTTTGTGTTTCTTTCTTTCTGCAAGCCCTTCAATTTTTACAAGACACTCATACATGAAACCACTTTAAAAATTGCGTAAACGTATTTTAAACGCAAAAAATTATCTTTCAGATATACTCAAAGAAGAAACGTTGCTCACAGAAGCCTTATTCGCCATAATTCTATTGATGACAAATACAGAATGTGCCCAAACGAATCCAGCAACCAATCTAGCCGTCAATATCGCCAACCTAAACAAGTTAGCCTCATTATCTCCAGAGCAAGTGCAAAAGACTTTCAGATATTTGGAGAATCCTTACATCGCCACATCTTTGGTCGAACGCGACAGAGCTATAAAGGAGAGTTTGGTCTACGGAACAATCCCTCGTGTCTTTGATGAACCGTTGGAGAATACAGACTTGCAAAACCACATCTTAAGGAGGAGACCTCTCACTTTGGAGGAAGCGGTAAAAGATCCTATATTAGGACCTTATTTTGGCAGTCAAATTGAAGAGGATGACAGAAATGTTAAATTAAATATTAGAACATAGATAATAAAAGCTACTACGATTAAAACAACACACCTTTTACTTATCCAAAATCGTAAAATTATCCTCTGCTAATTTATTTTGAAAATTATTAATAACAGAAAAATTACGACATGTAGCAATAACATATTTACAAGCAAGTAGGTGATAAATGTTAAGAAATCACTTTCGTATTTATTTGGGTACTTAAAGAAGTGGACAGTTAGAAATTTGAATCGATAGTGGTAGTGTTAAATTTTAAGAGGTAGTACGTACTGCGCTCTTTATTTGCAAACATAGATACGGCTCAATTAGATAACGCACGATCTGAGTTTGTAATAAGAGTAAACAATCAATTGCCGCCAACATTAAATTGAAGACTTTCCACCCTAAGGTGTCACTTTAGAATTCGTAAGTTTTATTAATATTATTTTTATTAATTTATTCATTTATTTATAATTCTACGTGGATTGTATGGGTTAGATTTACATCGCTAATAATATACATAAATAAGATGTTATATCACACCTACAGATATTGAAAAATCAAACAGTTATTTTATTTATTTCTGTTTCCTGTTTTTCATACTAAATTATTTTGGTTTAAATATTTTAATGCAATCTGTAATTTATTGCTTTCCAATAGTTTCTTCGTAAAAATTTTAATGTTAAAATCTTAAAATTAAATTTAACTTAAATGAATATTCGACACAACGAACCAATATATCCTACAATGCAAAATTTGACATTGCAGAAACTAGAATTTATACAATTGTTTATTTTGTTTTTCCTCTTTCTAATTGACACCTGCACTGAGAGAAATTAAAATGCTATTCCTATTAGTTAGAACTTTTCGGGTTTAACAAAAGATTTTGACACACTGTTATGCGCATTTGATGAATTTCCATTCGCTTTAAATGTCAGAGATTTCGCGCTTTAAAACTAAAAAGTATTTTTTTCACTAAAACGTAGTAAAAAGTTTTCCTCGTATTATACAGGGTGTCTAAAAGTGATTTATCGACAAATTTTGAAAGTTATAATTATAATAGGCATACAACATTTAGATAGTGTTACTATTAAAAATAGAATGCGTACTGGTTTTGTAAATATTTTTGATGTTTTCGGTTTTGTGATGTTTTGGGTTCGCCAGATGATTCATCAGACCTTTAAGCATGACAAATAAAATTTTAAAAAATGTGTTTTTATTTTTTACTAAAATAATTATTACAGAAGAATTCTCTCAAGAAACCTTGCTACATATAAAATTAAGGATATTTTAAATACAACAGGGAATCAATCTATTAATTTACAAAACTATTCTCACTTACTTGAATACATGAAAATGAAAATTTGAGTTTACAACAAATAAAGTTTTTTTTTCTTTTTTTAATAATCGCACGCTCTTAAAATATGAAACAAAATTTTACTTTTAATAGCTTTGTTCGTGGAGCACATCAAACACAATCACAAATCTGTCAAGATATAATTTGATTGGTTGAAAGGAGTTCGCAACTACAATCCAAGTCATTTGATTGGCTCTGACTGATTTGTGCTAAGCTCATTTAATACTACAATTTGAATAGTTCAGGGCTTACACAAACTTGAACGCCGTAGTCGAATTAAATACACAATTAAATTTCAAAGTTGGCAGTAATGATTTTGATTGAAATGACTTTACTATAAAAACTTATTGTCTATAAAACGTAAGTATTATCTATGGTCATTGCTCTACAACTATCTTAATGTGTTTTTCGTGAAAGTTAATGTTAGTTGTTAATGAAGAAATGTTGAAACAAACTTCTAACGTTTACAAAATAATTTTTAAACTAAATTTAATTTAATGTAGTTTGAATTTCAATTATCAGAGGATGAAGTTGAGTCTACCTTACGTAGTACATCTAAAAATTGTTTTACCACCGGATATGATGCTATACCTAGCTTCCTACTTTGTGATTGTGCAACTGTACTCACAAAACCTTTACATACAATTTTCAACTTAATTCTAAAGCATTCGAAGTTCCCTTCACTCTAGAAAATAGCCTACATATGTCCAGTTCTCAAAAAGGCTATCCAACAGAGATTCAATACTATAGACCTATATCAATTTTATGTAATTTTGCCAAAATTTTCGAGTCCATTTTACACAAACATATTTATAATTGCATACATAAGTCAATATCAAGGATCAAGTTGATGTTGTTTATCATGATTTTTGATCAAACTGACCATTCCATACTTCTCAGAGAGTTGCGTGCTTTTAGACTGTCAGATTCTTTAATGTTGTTATTGGAATCTTACCTGCTGCTGGATAGATGACAATGCATTAGGCGTCGCAATTATATTTCAACCTTTTTTACTCCTACATCTGGCATTCCGCAGTAATCTAATTTGGGGAAAATTTTTGAAGTTTTTATATTATTTAGTTGAAGGAATGCATCCGGTGAGAGGGCTCGACTATGTTGTCCTTTTACATAACGTCAATTTCAGTCCCTTGTATGTAAGGAGAATGGTTAGCTTGGCTAAATTTTTATTTTGTCTGGATCATGGTAGAACTGATTGTCAATGGCTTCTATGCAAACATAATTTTAATATTCCAAGGCTAAATTCTCGTTTTGACCCAACTTTCAAATTGTTTGAAAATACATTTGTAATCTTAATTGCAACGGAACTTCTTCCAGCAGTAGTGGTAGCTCCTCTTCAAGAAAATTGCGGTATACCTCGCCATTTAACCGCATCGGCAAAAAATGTGGACCTATCAAGTGATCTCCAACAATTCCGGCCCACACATTGACAGAGAATTGATGTTGATGACGGGCATTCACTAGTTCGTGCGGATTTTCTTCGGCCATATGTGATTATTATGAAAATTAATAATCGCGTTTCTAGAGAAAGTAGCCTCGTCGGTGAAGAATATTTGAGCCAAATAGTAAGGGTTTTGTGCAATTTTGTGTTGCATCCATTGACAAAAAGCTACTCTTTGCGGAAAATCTGCCGGCAATAGTGCCTGCACCCGTTGAACGTGATATGGATACAACAGTTGGTCTTTCAATATTCTCCAAACTGTGGCCTGACTATGTTTAAAGCAGATGCAATTTTTCTGGTGCTTGTAGTAGGATGTTCCACAATTTCATTTAGTACCATTTCTTCAACTTGTGGAGTTCTCACTGGAGATGGGTGCCCGTTATCAGTCGTCCGTTTTTTTTTAAATTTCCCGTTTCACTAAGACGTTGGTGAAGACGGGCAAATATTGAATGATGCGGGATGATACGGTTCGGGTATCGTTCTTCATAAAGACGTCTAGCAGCACGCGAATTTCCATTGGCAAGACCGTAAACGAAATGCATATCACACATCTCAGCATTCGTGTAATTCATTTTAGAAAACAGAAACTGACAATAAACTGAATGAATACTCTGACAAGTATTGACAAATAAACAATTCCCTCTCAACACAATAGTTTTTGAAGAACCAGCTGTGATATTTTATCGTATTAGTCATACTTCATAATTTATTATTAAACATTCAATAACTTTAAAGCCAAACCGTTTTGGACACATACTCATATGAACTTTTATAATCAAAATACCTCAGGGATCAGCTCTTAAAGTTTGTCGCATATATTGAGAATCATCCTGTATATTAAATTGCAAAATATTTTTTTTTTGTTACTGATAACAGATCATCCTGCAAAATTGTCCTATAGAAAGCAATAGTATTCTTTTTAATCTCTCACTAAATACAGAATACGTCTGCCAAATATTGATTTATTTCCATCAATGCTTTGTGATATAATTTCTACAAATGCATTAGCTAAATTAGATAGACAATTGTTACTTCCTAATGGTTTCACCATTACATAAAGCTTCTATTGGGTTAATATGTAAAAATTCATTGACTCTAAGTGAAAATTATTTCAATCGAGTATGCTTCCGAATAATTTTCCTATTGCGTAAATACATACATTTTAATTCCTAAATCTAAAAATGTTTTCAATAATAAATCACCTCAAACTGCATATCCAATACATTTGATAAAATCCGTATAATTAAACAGAAATTAATCTATAATTGCTTGGAACAAATCACCGAAATTAACATATTATATAACCGCTATCCAATGTCATACAATTTCCGAGACATTTCTTTCATTGTCACCAAACATATTATATTATATGTATGTATGTCTGACTTCGAAAGCTCTAATGCAGTAGCGGGCTTTCTCACATAAGCCAAACACTTCACCTACCATTAAAGCAATCTAATATGCATATTATTAATTTTATCAAAATATTTACCTTTATGTAAACAATTTCTCTGTATGCGGTTATCCCTTTCATTACCACATAAAATTATATGAAAAAGTGGATAGGTTAAAAAAAAAACTAGCGTGGAATTGCTGTTACGCTATCTCGGACAAATACTGATTAGAATACAATAAAATGCGGATGTGATTATCTATAAAATATGAAATTAATATATTTATTACTCGTATTTGCATACTTTCTAGTACAATTTTTGTTTTTTTTATAACTACATTATTATATTAACTGCGGTTAGTAATAAAAATAAAGTTTATTAGGGCCGTTTTACACCTAGCTACTTATTGTGCAATTTATTGGCCAATTTAAAAATTGTAGGTGTATAACACGGATTAAATAGGTGTTATACACGTAAAATTTCAAATTGGCCAATAAATTGCGCAATAAATAGCTAGGTGTAAAACGGCCCTTACATATTGTAAAGTATTCCTAGTTTCATTCACAGTGATTGCATTAACATTATTAACGTAATTTTGTATTAAGTAAGGTTGAAAGTAATGTATAAGATTTTAAAAATTCCGTTCATTTAATAGAAAATAAGCTGTTTTTGAGGAAAAAAATATTTTCCTTTATTTTTTTTTTAATTTTAATTAATTCCACAAGACCAGTAGCGTTGGCTATGCAATTAAATCTTTTTCTTATTTCCGAATTTTCCCATGAGGACAAATCTGCAAAAGTTCTTAATTTTTTCCTACATTGAGAAAAGAGATTGCATTAAATGAAAAGTTTTATAACTTTTGGTTTTTATCATGTTCAACGAAAAGAATAGTCTTTCTCAGAAAAGTTTATTTTAATTGAAAGTAGCGTGCTGTTTTGTCGGAAGATTATTTTCTTCTTAAATACATGTTTTTCGACGATAAGTAACCCTAATTAAATGGAATGCACCTTAGTTTTGATTAATATTTTGTAATACCTGTATAACTTCTGTTTAAGTAAGACAATACACATTACATATTATATTGTTATTATTGTGTACATATTTAACAACATATTTTAGTTTCTTTTAAGTATTATTGAATTATAAACAGTATTTTAAATAAAAAAGCCGGACGTTTTGATGTATTTGCGTGAATACATTGATTTAGAACTTTTGCCTTTTAACGGAAAATGCAAGCACCTGTATTCAAGCTGAGTACTTTTTTATGCGGAAGTATTTTAGTTTTATTCATGTTCCCACGTACATAAGTCTCAGATACACAAACAATAATGAACAAAAGTGAATATTTTTCGCGCGAGGTTAAACAAATTTCAGAGATAAATGGAATCTTTTCAGTTAATGCTGATTTACTTATAAGCCAATGAACTTCACAGCAGTATGTAGTGTTTGAAGGTTTTAAAACTGTTATACATGGGGAAAGACAAGTTTTCATGCATTTGGTTACAGTTACTAAATTATTACTTGATTTAGGAATATTAAAAATATTCCTGTAGACAATCAAACAAATAATTTGGTTAGTAGATTTATTTGAAGCTAGCGCAGTATTTATTAATTTAACTAAATATTTACTTGGAAGTGAAAATAAATATCGCATTTTATTTTCGCATAGCAGTGTTCTCCCCATATAGTACAGCAGATGAGCAGATATACTTATGTGTAGTAGAAAAATTGTCGCATAGATGGCGCATTTTCTATTTCATTCCAATAACAGATAATATTTCGCATGAAATATGCTGCAAACTAGGATCGTAACATATTAACCTGGTATATTTACTAGAGCAACATCTGACAGGAGTTATCACCATTGAAAGGACGATTTCTTTAACGGCACACTAGAGTGCTTAGGATGGTCACTGCGACCAACTTCCCCAATACTACTACTAGGATATTGCAACATTCTAACAGCAAATTCCGCTCCTTAGTGCATGGGTTTTTTGGAGATTCATTTTCATTTCGATTAAAAATGATCACGGCTTTTGTGTTTACGCTTAAGTCTAAAATGAATAAATGCTATAAGAAAAGCAAAAACCTCTTGAATCAAAATGCTTACAGTTTTGTACCAATCTCCATAGTTCTCAAGTTCAAAATAAAGAGGACTTGAATCAACTATCAATATCTTTCAATTAAAAGAATAAATCGTTTCAACGAAAAATATATTATTTCCGAAGAAATGCGTGAATTTAAAATTATATTCCTTTTCAAGGCAACATCAAATCATGTTGGTCATATAGAAAACGCAAAAACGTTTGGTTTGGAAACAATTATCAATATCTTTCAATTAAAAGAATAAACTGTTTCAACGAAAAATATATTATTTCAGAATAAATGCGTGGATTTAAAATTATAGGTAAAGAATACAATTTTACTTGTTTAATAATCAAACAAGAATCAGGTTTCATTAATTCTGTGTATTTAAGGCTTTATTACGTTTCGGGAACTTACAATTTCGTCCCTTGAACTGACTAACTTGGTCTTCTATATAAAATTATTTGAACGTCAGCTTAAAATTCAAATTTAAAATCGTCAGTTACGATTATGATGTCACCATTTTGTTTTTAATTATCTTCAATTGGGCGACTGTATGTTCCTTTTCATAATTATACACAGAATTAATGAAACCTAATTCTTGTTTGATTGTTAAACAAGTAAAATTGTATTCTTTACCAATATTTGGAACATCAGTTCAGTAGCTGAGTTTTTTTCCTTCTTAACCTCTTTAAAATTATATACAGAAATCATTCTAGCTCCTTTTCTTGCAAGATTATCTATTATCTCGCTTCTTTCCACTTCTGTGTGACCCGGAACCTACAGGAGGGTTACTTTATTCCTTTTGCCTCGTTCAATATCCATAGATATTCCCAGACCATCCTGGAACTGATTTCATGTGAGTTCAGCGCCTTGATGGCTGCTTGACTGTCAGACATGATGATAATCTCCTACTTTCGATAATTTCTATCAATATTGAACTGGACGCATCTTTCAATAGCGTGTATTTTCGCTTGGAACATAATTGGATATTTCTACAAGCTTTGGAAGTTCTAAAAGTTCTACTAAGAGCATGCAGGAACATTTAATTGATAAACTTGTTATATCCAACTTAAGCAAACAACTAGCACAATTGTGCTTAGTTGTTTGCTTAATGAAACAATGTTAATCACAGTTAGAATCAATTTTCCACATTCATCAGAAAAAAATATACACATGGCCTTCGCCTTTCAACAACTATATCTCGCCCCATAGTGTTTTGCAACGTTAAATTTTACACATTCAGATACAAATTAAAATTATACATTCGGAATCGATTACCATAGTCGACATGGCTTTTTCCATGGCTCCAAAGAAAGCAAAATGACCGATTACCGCAAGTGAATGAACTCTATAGTATATCAAAAGAGAAAACAAATCAAATAGTAATAATAGAGGAGATTGTATTGACAATGCCCCATATATTCGCCCCCTTGAAAACAGGTGAATTAACCGCTAAACTTGTATTTGGGGAAAGAAACTTTCGAATGCTTACCGTGCCGATTATTATTATATCAACATTAAATGTCGTTTTTTCTTTTCTTTTTTTTAATTTAGTTATGTAAAGTTATGCCGTGAAAATAAAGGAAAATGAAAGTGCGTACCGCCAACCATGCTACTTACTGTGTGCTTTTTGTATGATTTCACACTCACTAGATTCCGGCTATTACTGGGAATTGGCGATTATAAATGAATTTTGAATAAATTAACATAGGTTGGATTGTAAATATAACTTTGGCAGTAGTATTGGAGATTTGTGTTGCTTTCATTGCAAAAATTTAATGGTTCACAAGGTGTGGTTAACAAATATAATAAGACTACTACACTCGATTGTTGTTCAACATGCACAAAACCAAAAGGATTTAAAAAGAACATTTAGGAGATAATGTAAATAGAAGTGACTTTAGGTTTACAATACCATTGAAGGTCAGGGAAAAACGATTTTCCGTGACACACTGTCATAAATAGAGACCAGATGATATGCAAAAGAAAACTGGAATATATGCATCGATTTTTGAGAAAATATGCATATACCTAGGGGCATATATGCAAAAAAAATGCGAAAATATGCAAAATTTTTACATAAAATAAATAAGAGCAGAAATTTAAACATTAACTTTATTGCACAAATTTTTTTCACAACATATTTCTAAAACAATTTATAATTAAATGTTTTTCAAAATTGTGTAAAAGAAAGTTTTGTCTTCTATCAGAATACATATGTTTCGAAATAGAAAAGCTTGTTTCAACATCCCCAGATGTAAATGGTGCATTTTTTAACTTTGCAATACATTCTAAACTAAAATTAAAGTCGAAATCGTTTACTGTTCCACCTTCCAAAATTTTCTTAACTTTCTTCAATTTCAAATACCCCGCATTTTTATTTATCACTTTTTTAAATTTTTATCGTATATAAAAATTACCTATTATACCCTTTACCTTCTTACATAGCATATCAAATTCGTCTACTATTTCGACTGATTCCGATCCTGATTCTCTTGCGTTTCTAGTTTACGAATGGAACTTGAAACAAAGCTATAATTTGACTTATTATACAAAAGGTTTTGTAGCAATTCTGTTGATGTTACTATCTTTTTACAGTTTTCTAGAGCAATGCAGTCAGCAGTGATGTCAAGAATTACATTTTTTATTCCTTCAAAATTATCGGCGAAAAAAATTGCAGCCTCTAACCATGTACCCCATCTCGTAATAATCGGTTCAGGAGGCAACTTAACACCGGGAAGTCGCTCCTTATAAAATTGGATTCGTAAAGGTGCTTTTAAAAATACATTTTTTGACATTGTTAATTAAATCATTAATCAAATGGAATTGATTCCTAATGTCTTCGGCTACACGATTGAACCCATGAGCTAAACAAGTGGTATGAATAATGTTACTATAAAAAATTTTAAATTTTGCGCGGCTTTTATCATGTATGGTGCAGCGTCAGACAACATTAGTAAAATTTTTTCACAAGGTATACTTCCAGGTAAAAAGTAATTTGATAAACCTTCTTGAACGAATTGGGCAATTGTCACATTATTTGTTTTTTGAAGTTCTTTACAATAAATTAAATATGATTTACCTATAATATCTTCATGAATAATTCCTATTAACAAATGGGTAATATAACGGCCACACTTATCCGTACTTTCATCTATCATGATATAAATAAAATTATTCCCTACCAATTGTTGAATTTCTGCTATTGTTTGCTGGTAACAAGATGTGACATAATTTTTTCGTCATTTGTAATGAGTTTGTATGTATGTTTCCTATTCCTAAAGCTAATCGTTTTTGAGATATTTGTAATTTTGTCAAAATTTTGACATTTGTACACGTTCCAATAAAATTAAATATCTCATAGGCTGTTAGATATTCTATTGATGTGGATGCAAATACACAGTCATAGGTATGGACTGCGACAACTGTAACTGCAATATTATATACAGGGCGTTCGGAAACTTGTCCAATAAGAATATTTTTAAAATAAAAAAAAATGTTTTTTTTTTCAAATGGAAGGTAATATTTTTCAGTGCTGAATTGAATGCAACGCAAGATTCTGCATACCTCTTTCTGATGATAGTTTTGAAAAAATTCACACTTATCTCATAAACCAGCAGAAATATACCAAAGTTACGGCTGGAAAGCAAGTCGTTCGGAAACACTCTGTATAGCATTTTTCAAAGGATACACCATCTCTTCTTGCATTCTTTATAATAATACTTGAAGCGTCTATTGTGACTAGTTTCCTCATTATGAGTAAAATTCATTTAAAAACAGAATATAATTCTTAGATATTAGCAAGGTGTAAGTGTCATTACATATCAACACGTGAACGCATTGTGTACATCGTCTTACATTTAGTTTTCCTGTAAATTATTTGAAGGTAAAGTACTATAAATAAAGCAAAAAAAAAATACTTTTACCAAAACTTTTGTTATACTTTACATGAATACTTGAAATTACTTGTAATTTCTTTTTTAATTTACAGGGTTTTAATTAATTTAAAAAGAAAATTGAAAGCGTTTGCTGTCATATAACATAAACAATATGTTCATTTGTTACTATGTCATAAACATAAACGGCCAGGACACCACAGACTCATGTGTGTCTATGAAGGGTTAAAATTACGAAGTATGCGTTTTCCTACTTTTTGCAACATCTTGTATAGTTAAATATTTTTTAGGTTATGTACTATTAAATTCTGTAAAACTTTTACATAAAAAACTTTTTCCTAAAATCAAAAATAAAGCTGTAATTAAAAGACTCAGCCTTCGGTGGAACACCTGTTTATACTTATACCTCTTGCTTCTTTTAAAGTATTACTCAGAAAATACATGTTTCTGCATAAATTATTCCATTTACCTCCTTATCAGGAACAGGTTTATTACGGTGTGTTCTTGATATGGTCTAAGAGGCAAACCTTATTCAGCCATTTGAAAGGTTTAATAAATAAAACCAGTGATTTAAAAGAAAACTATTGAAGATGGGTACGATCTAAGAAATATTTCTAAACAATGATCACCTTAATAAATAATTTCAAAGATAACTATGAGCCAAAAATTGCAGCATTTAACATCCACGCTACAAACTTGCTTCGAAAAAAGTTACATTTTATAATTTCTCAATTTTTCATTTGATTTTTTTTTTCTTCAACATATCACCACCTTCCCATTCAAAGAAAGAAAATCTAAGTACTGTACCACATACATACATACATACAAAAGGAAAATTATTTTATGACAAGAAGACAATGTATTTTTCTTTTACAGAAGACCAAAGATGATTCTTAGAATACTATTCATCACCACGATAGCTCTAAACCCAATGATTGGTCAAAAGTTAAGGAACAGCGTCCAGAATTTGAGAGAAAATTTCAAAGACTCGAGCAGCAAGACTGGAAAACATCTGTTCCAATATTATTACGATTCCAAAACGAGGCCACTGTACGGTAAACTTAAAAAAAAAACAATCAAAATCCTTAAAGACCTGAAAATTACCTTATTGAACCAGATTCTGAGCTACCTTAAGAGCACGAACTTGTTCAATGATACAATAAACTTTAAGAAGCCCTAGTGAACCATACCATGCTACCTTTCTCTAATACTAATATTAATCATTTATTTAACAGATGCATTGGATAAAGCTCCTATAGGCGAGGAATACGATTTTATAATAGTAGGATCTGGTACAGGCGGTTCTGTGGTGGCTAATAGATTATCAGAAGTGCCTCATTGGAAGATTCTACTCGTTGAAATTGGCGAAGAACCAACAAAATTAAACGATGTACCTGGTTTCGGCACTTACTTCTTGTTCACCGATTATAACTGGGGATATCTCATGGAAAAGCAGGATAACATGGCTTTAGGTAGGCAACACAACTTACAATCGTGCTTAAATGTAGTGGTAAAACCAGTTCTTATTTATTCATTAAAGATACCGGAATGTATTGCACAGTTACCAGGGTCATACCGCAAATTTTATTTGTATAAAAACCTAATAGTATTTTCTACAGGCTTGCAATTATTAATTACTAGTCTTTGGGAATTAGGTCATTTAAATAAAAATCAAATGTTGATTTTCTTAATACATGCATTCTTTTTATTTGTTACATTCCCTTGACTTTTGCCAACATTTCAAGCTTTTCCGGGGAAACAGTACTTCAGAATAGGTAAATTAGAACCTTTGTTTATCTAATAACTTTTCAATAGTGGGATTAAATTATAAAATAGTATATTAAAACGCAAGTTTGATAAAGTGTCGAATTTTCCAATTCGGTGTAATTATCAATTTTGACTTATTTTTTTTTTTATTTTAAATTAAAATTCAGAGTTTCTTTTTTATTCGATGGGTTTCCAGCAGTGGCGGCTCGTGAGTTATGAAAGAGGGTGGGCACAAATATAAGAACTTGCCTATTTTTTGTACATAAAATCCATTCTCCTATTTTTCATGCTGGAAAAGACGTCTATGACTTTATTGTAAAAATACGTTCAGTTGATCTTCTGACATTGTGGTTCTCAGAAAAGTCTTAATGCGTTTGAGGGTGGAAAAACATCGTTCACATACTGCTGTCGACATGGGGGTTGTACAAATAATATCCAACAGTTTATATGTTTCCGTCAAAAACTTTTTTAAGTTGTTGTGTGTTATGAACACTAAAAGCGGCAAAACACCACCTACATCTACGTCACACATGTCCTCACGCTCATAAATTACTGAATGTTCACTTTTCAATTTTACACTGTCCAACATAGGATAAGATTTCATATTTTTTTTTATACACATAGTTAACCGACGCAAAATATGATGATTTTTTTCCACATCTCCGTTGTACTTAATTTTATGTCGCAAATAAGCACTATTTAACTATTCACGTATGTCCACTTTGCCTAGAACATTAAAATCCACGCATGAATTCATGTAAGAAACGGAATTTTCGTATTTCTTTGCCCTCTCTGCGATATGCTTTAAATCATTCAACCCTTGTTTATTCCACGCACTAACTTCTTTCTTAAAAATTAAGCAGATAAAACAAAATAGTTTATTCGTTAGTGAACATCCGCACATCCACTCATATTTTTATTAAATACTCTATTGTAAGTTTGAGTTTTACTTGTGGAAGTGTGGTTTATTTGAAGATCAGGAATAGGCCTTCCTTTCTCCTTAATTAAAAGTTTTTCTTCAAATGATTTTTTTAATATTTTGCACTCAATTAACTTCCATCATTAATCATAAACGTCACTTCAAGCCTTCGAAATCACACATGCGCGGTACGCGTCGAAAACAATGCAGTCGCACCGAATGCAAAACGTTAACTGGAGACACGGCATTGCGTGCCCCGAAGCGACCGTATAAGCGCATATAGCGAAGATAATCGGAGCCGTCCGATTCATACTCCAAATAGGTACATCGGAAAGAGTGCCCTGGAACATAATTCGCTTCGAATAGCGTTCGCATATACGCTGCGGTGCGGAAGGAAACTTTGATACCATCGTTATAAAAATACGTAAAAATAATAAAATAAAATAATTCACTGAATTACATGCGAATTTCTTTCTGTGTTTATCTTGGTGGTTGGGTGGGCACGTGCCCTTGTGCCCTTTAGTACCAGCCGCCACTGGTTTCTAGTACTATAAATTGAATTTCAATCTGACATTTGATTTGAAATTTTATATTTGAATTTGCAATTATAATCATGTCATAACCTAAATAACAATCCAAATTTGCAAAACTAATAGCATTGCTCAAATGATCTTCTCAAGCCTATCAATCTAAAAAGTTAAAATTGAAACCAGATCATTTATGTCAATACATTTATTAATGACGCACTTGACCATCAATTTCTTTTAATGAAAGTATGTTTTCCTAGCAGATAATCTTATAGTTTATTTCGTATAACTTTGAATATTAGATTGCTTTAATTATGGGTTATTCTGGCGCATGTAGAAGGGAAGAGTTAACGTTGATGTTAACAGATCATCTCGAATATAAAGAGGACACATTTCTTGTAAAAGTGCCTATCTAAAACAACAAATTATTTGCCACGGTTATTTGCTTAACTACAAATAAGCAATGGGTTAACTTGGTAAAATAAAATGTGCGGTGATGAGACCAAACAACATAAACCAATTTTTCACAATGTATCAATTTGGAAGGTGTATCACTCAACCAGTTGGCACAAATAACATTAGGCACATGTCAAAATTAATCGCAAGATTTTTACAGCTTCCTAACAGTGAATTGTTCACGGGCCATTGGTTTAGACGTCCACCCGTCTCACATTTAGTCGATCGTGAGAATGATCCTGTAGCGATAAAACGCAATGGCAGGTGGAAGTGTTCTGCAATAATAGAAGCCTATATTAACAGTTCTTTAAGAAAAAAAGTTGAACTAGCAGAACTACTGTCAGTACGTCCAGAATCTTCCAATCCCAGTACTTCTTTAACAATCTTTTGTCTGATGCAAGCATCGTATTAAATAATCGCTATAGGTACACAACTTCATTCATTCATTCATTCAAGTTAGGGTGAGCACTTGATGTCCGGGCACTTGAGCTTGGTGCTCATTGTACCATCCCTATTGATTCTCTTATTTCCACTCGAGCAGCTGTATGATCTATAATGATCTTGTAACGATAAAACGCAATGGCAGATGGAAGTGTTTTGCAATAACAGAAGGCTATATTAACAGCTCTTTAAGAAAAAAAGTTGAACTAGCAGAACTACTGTCAGTACGTCCAGAATCTTCCAATCCCAGTACTTCTTTAACAATCTTTGCAAGTGGAGAGCAAATACCTTTCCCCAAAAAACATTCCGAACTTTCCGCTTTGTCAAAGGAAAAACAACTTATTGCCAACTGAAATTTGTTGAGGAACCCTCTCTTGGTAATTGGTTTGCAACTTCCCAATTGTGCCCTGACACCCACATCAAAATAACTTTCTTGTGTTAAGCCAGAGTTTTTAAGTCTTTGCAGGCATTCATAATCTAGTTACCTAGGAGGTTATCTGGTAAGATACTAATAGTTAGTAGCATAAGGAGCGCTTGACTATTAAGAATCAGCCAATTCCAAATGTTCTCTATGATTTAGAATTCTTCCACATTTAGTTTTCTAGTCGTCCCAATACAAGCCAACCTTAAAGGGTCTGCCAAAGAAGAATTTAGGCAACATTGTATCATTCCCACTCTCATTACAGCTTCTCATTACAACTACTCTTCTAGCATGCCCAAAACTATTTAGTTTTCTAATCGTCCCAGTACAAGCCAACCTTGAAGGTCTGCCAAAGAAGAATTTAGGCAACATTGTATCATTCCCACTCTCATTACAACTACTCTTCTAGCATGCCCAAAACTATTCTAAATTCCCGAGCATCCATTTGAGCCTGAATCCTCACATTTGCCCACATCAATGCTTTTAATTATCCTTTCAGGTCTCGTTCACCAAAGGATGCACTGGCCACGTGGTCGCGTTCTAGGTGGCAGCACCATCATCAACTACATGATGCACGTCAGAGGAAATCCCATCGATTACGACCGAATCGCAGCGGCGGGCAACAAAGGTTGGTCCTACAAAGAGGTCCTCCCTTACTTCATGAAATCCGAAGATTTTCACGTGGTCCATCAAGATGTCGAATACCACAGCACCGGTGGTTACCTGGGAGCGCAGGAAATACCGTTTAGAACACAATCGGCTCGAGTATTCGTGCACGCCATGCAAGAATACGGATATCCTTTCGTGGACTACAACGGCCACCAACAGATGGGAGTATCTTACATACACGGTACCTTAAGACGAGGACTAAGAAGTAGCGCAAAACGTGCTTATGTGGATACAGCTAGGCACAGGCCAAATTTACGCGTATTGACGGGAGCTAGGGTCACCAAGGTGTTGATAAATTGGTCCACGAAGAAGGCTTATGGTGTGAAATTGGTCCATGAGAAGAAGACTTATTATGTTAAAGCTCACAAGGAGGTGATTGTGTCGGGTGGCGCTTTCATGTCGCCCCAATTATTGATGTTGTCTGGTATAGGGCCTAAGGAACATTTGGAGGAGTTTGGGATTGATGTAATAGTTGATAGACCAGTAGGGCAGAGATTGTTTGATCATCTGACTTATCTAGGATTGGTGGCTACTGTAAATGAATCGATAGTTTACCAGCAAAGCGCTTCAAGCAATCCAAATGCTTTCTTGGAATTGCAGACTAAAGGTAAGTACATTATTTCTGTCTTTCATTTTCCCATTGTTCGAGACAGCTCTTGTTAACTTAATTTTACATGGCCATTTTGTCTGATGCAAACATCGTATTAAATAATCGCTATAGGTACACAACTTCATTCATTCATTCAAGTTAGGGTGGGCACTTGATGTCCGGGCACTTTAGCTTGGTGCTTATTGTACCATCCCTATTGATTCTCTTATTTCCACTCGAGCAGCTTGGTGTGCTCTATAAAGCCCAGTACCTTGCCCAGTGGAAACTTGAGGACCTTCGAGGGCTCCAATAGATCTTCTCCGAAATATTTCTGCCTGAGTACCTTCAGTTCCTCACATGTGCAGATTACATGTAAACTCGTTTCCTCCTGTAGTTCGCATCTTCTACACCACGATTCGCTTACACGGCCTGTGTTGTATAGATGCTTTTTCAGAGGGCAGTGTCCAGTTACCAACCCAGTAATGGTTTTAACTTCTTTCTTACTGCGCTTGAGTAGGTTATCAGAGAAACTACCATCCCCATCCAATATCAGCGTTTTGGTATGGAGTTGACCTTCAGTCGACCTCCATTTCTTTGTACTTTCTTTATCTAACCAGGTCCAGATCTCTCCCTTCTTGCGGAATCCTTAGTAATCCCACAGGTACACAACTTATTGAAATAACATACAATATCTTTTACGGCACTTCTAAAATTGGTGCCATTTAGCTTCTGCTAGTAACAAGTTTGGTGGTACTGCTAACAAACAAAATATGGCCTCCTAAGTAAGCATCTGTTTCTTACATTGTTCTTCGGCATGCAGGTTATATTGGCAAAGCACATTTGATTATAATTTATTTGTAATAAAAATAACACAGTGCCTTACATTCGATTTTATTTCTTTTCAACCTGTGACACCACACCAAATTGAATTAAATTTTCACACAATAGCTTAGGTTATAGACCCATATCCGACGAAACTTTGGTGGGTGTGTTACGAGGAATGACTCCTTTTTTTCTGGGGATTGCAAAATATTCTTAACTTTTTTTTAACTAGTTAAAATTACCACAGAGGGATCAACATTTTCATCATTCATTTTCAACACTAACCAGAAGAATTATTTCCTCTCCCTAGCAATTGTCGGGAGCTGGAACCTTATGCAGGTCATTGTCTTCATAAAGCACAACTTTGTTTTAATTTTCAATACTTCGATGGCATCTTTTAGTAGCGATATTAAAATTTTGATTTTCAAGAATTATTATAGAAACCAGTAATGGTTAAGTTAGGTTAGGTTAGGATTGGAATGGCCTATAGACCTTTTCACCGCGACCTTTTTAGATCTATTGTGAACCCCTTTTTCCTAGACGACGCTCTCTAGTGTTGTCTTCTTAATTAGGCTTATCATCTTTGAGAGCGAGTTCTATCTGTAGCTGCTAGCTGTGAGATTCTCCACGCCCATTACTAGAAACCTTGTCCTCACCAGGCCTTCACATTAGCACAGCACATGAAATGATGTTTCTTCCTCCTCTTGGCAGAATCTGCAGGTTGCATCATCTGCCAAACCTGAGTTGTACATATGCCTATTTAATCTACAGTGACCAATCAGAAGACCTACCATCATTTAAACATGTCTTCCTGTCTCTTTGTTCAATAATTCTGTAGTAAAACCAGTAATGGTATAAAAAAGCCTAATATAGATTGATGCAAAGTGTAATTCTGCATCACTTCTAGTTATAATATACAGAGTGCTTCATTAAAAAAAAAATTGAAAATGGTAAAGTCAATACCTCACTGGTGACCAGCTTATCATCTGATGATAAAAACAATTTGCATCTTGACCTAATTTGAGCCAACCCACACAAAAATATTATTGTTATTTGAAGGCGTTTGAACCAGCGTTACTTTCTTTGGGATAGATGATTCTTCAATCTTTGATGAGAAGCAGTTGTAATTCGAAAACCACAAAACAAATTACTTTCATATATTCTGGAAGAATGAAGTATAATTACTATTAATTAATTATGACCTTTCATAATATAAACATATACAATCAGTTCTTGTGTATACTTTTAAAACATTTTTATTTTGTTGTGCTATTTGTACAAAATAACACATTATGGAGACCTGCCTTCTCAACCTAATAAGATAAAATTTGAGCTTATTGAAGTCAGTACCATACCTCAAAGTGTTTTAAGACTGACCAACTAGTGCAAACGTTAAATTGGTGATCATTTAAGCATTGACTACTTTATTTGTCTTGCTGTACATCTGAAGTACGGTGCACAATGAGGTTCGCTTAGGCATGGATAATATTTTATGAATAAACACTCCAGAATGCCTAATCAATCTAGCACAAACAAATATCAATGAAATCATTTAATTTCCACGTAAATCATTGATTAAATCAATGTCATATGAATAGATATGCTTACTGATTACCTACTCTTAATACCCCAATAATTACGAATATAATTTTAGGTACTGGCCCCCTAACATCGATAGGCAATGTCGAAGGCATAGCCTTTGTACGGACTCCAGTTTCAGAAGACCCGGAACCACTGCTCCCAGACATCGAACTAATCTTCATCGGCGCGGGTTTCCACACGGACCGCGGCGAATTCAGCCGAAAAACTTATCGAGTAACAGACGCCCAATACAAAAGAATTTGGAAACCGCTGGAAAACAAATTCGCCTTCACGATATGGCCAATGATCTTCCATCCAAGATCTCACGGTGCCGTCAGATTGCGGTCAAAGAATCCTTTCGATAGAGTTAAACTGTATGGCAACTATTTCACCGATCCAGAAGGGCACGACTTGAAGACCATGATCGCCGGAATCAGAGAAGTGCAAAGGATACTGAAGATGCCTTCCTTCCAGAAATACGACGCTGAATTAGTCGATAGGCCAGTGGTAGGTTGTGAGCATCTCTATTACGATTCTGATGATTATTGGGAGTGCGCTTTGAGGCATCTGGGGGCGTCACTGCATCATCAGATAGCCACGTGTAGGATGGGACCAGAGGATGACCCAGACGCTATAGTAGACCATGAATTGAGAGTGCATGGGATACAGCACCTCAGAGTGGTGGATACTAGTGTTATACCGATGCCAATATCGGCTCATACGAATGTTCCGACTTATATGGTGGCTGAGAAAGCTTCTGATATGATCAAGAGTGCTTGGTTGAAGGAGGAAGTTGTGCTACCAAAAGATGATGGTGGCGCAGAATAGATAAATAAGATTACTGTTATAGCTTCCTAGTTTTAAATTATTTAGTTATTAGTTATTAAATATATTAAGTACTGTGTGTTCAATTAAGACTCGCTTGTGAGGTTACCAAAGTTTAAACATTATTTTGGGGGAAACTGCTTGCTTTAAAAAAAAAAAGTCTTCTTAAGCGACTGTTAACTATTTTTATTTCTTTGTAGGAATCGGTATGAAGTTTGCAATATGTGTATTTTTATATTAAAATATTGTAAAAAATGTTTTAGAGTGTCAATTTGACTCTGATGCAAGTGATGCAAGTCACAGTAAATTAAAGAAAATTGCATTCAAGGAAGTGTTTTCGCCATTTATTGATTCATTAGGCGTTGATAATGTTTGAAATACACACATGAAAAAATACACAATAAAGAAAAGCAAGCAAACATGATTTTGTGTTTTTTTTTTATTTATAATAAACTAACATTTCAAAAAGCCATGTGTTCGAAACCGTGCCCCTTCACTTCGATACATTTATTTATTCGCAATTGAAATGCTATTCAACGATACAAAACCGTACTTTATTCTGTACTTGACAAGCTGCGAATACTTACACATTTTCCGATCCCCATTTAGATTATTAATTATTAATCCAATACAAATAGTTAGTGTTGAATATTTGAACAGTAATGGAGGCTATAACATTACAAGAGAGAATTCGTTGTTGAATGGCTTTTTGAAATGTTATTTAATGTTAAAATAAAAAAAAACACAAAATCATGTTTGCTTGCGTCTCTTTTTTGTGTATTTTTTCTAGACGTTCACTATCATGTTTTTTTTTTTGCGATTACAGCGCAATCTGTTACGAATGGAAAAAAAAGTTTCAAACCAAAACTACATACTTGATGGCGCAGATTCCGAATCTGCAATACAAAATGGGGGTTCCCATTTAAGATTTCAAAGTTGTCCCTCCTCCCACTCTGGGGGGTGAGGTGGGGATCGAGTTCGGCACCATACAGTGAGCCCCTACACTATAACAAATCTTATTAAGATCTTTTTTTGATTTGATGCAGTGTTTTAGAGATATTCCGTTGTCTCAAGACAAAAAACTCACCCAGTATACGAAGGTGAATATCAGTAATTATAACATTTTTTTTTATTTTGGTCGATTGTATTGGAAAATAATCGGATTAGCATTAATTCATTCTGTTAAAGTAAACAATAAGAATTATACAAATATTTCATTTAAAAGTGGGGTGTAATTCAAGATAAGTGGTCTTTCTTAGAGTAAATACCTATAATTTTAAGTATTGCTTATTGTGATGAATTTTCAACTTTCATATCACATGGGAATTATAACTATTATCCACATTAAAATTAATAATTCAAATAAATTAATTATTATCCTACTATAATCAATGCAATTAACGAAAATACATTTATATGTTATAAATTACCCGCACTTATTTTGAAAGAAATATTTATATAATCTCTTATTGTTTACTTCAACCGAATGAATTGACTATACTGATTTATTCTCTATTATTATCTACATTATACAAATCTTATTAAGATCTTTTTTTGATTTGATGCAGTGTTTTAGAGATATTCCGTTGTCTCAAGATAAAAAAATCACCCTGTATACTCCAAATATTACTACCAGAATATAACCAGCACAGAAAGGCAAACACATTCCTAACATTAAATTATGGAACCTACAATTCAAAGTACCAAAGTCAAAAAAAACTGGTAAATATTCTAATAAGGTAAGCAATTAGATTTTGAAAACACCAATTCGGATAAAATTTGGCACATTTTTAGCAACCATCTAGCTTTATAAATGGCTGCTTTCCATTTCGGCAGAAATCTCGAATTTTAGGGGTCAAATCCACCATTATAAAATTAAATCCACACGATCAAACTTTCAAAATATAATACCGCCACTCAATTCTATTTCTGTAACATTTAAAAATGATACACAACCAACTAGATTATTGGTTTTTTTTAAATTTTCTTAGAAATACTTTTTTTTTAAAAAGTACTTTTTTTTGTACTGATTTACATGGAAGTTAGTGTATGCATATTTAGGAAAGGTAGACAGATTTGTTTTTCATTTCCATCGGTGAGCAATAGCTTCCATATAAACAAAGTACTTGAAAAGTGCTTAGACCTTATTAATTATTTTAAAAGTGTTTTATTATCAAACAAGAATAAATATCTTTTTAAATTTTCTAAATTCCTGTCAACAACAATTTATTTAGTAACTGATGTTTTTTTTCCATCATCCTTCTGGTAGCAATAACATTTGTATATTCTCAAAATTACACTAAAAACTAACTACAACTGACAGAAAAAATCAAACATAGGTACTCCCAAAAATTGAATTATCGAATCTTGCAATTTAAAATACCAAAGTTAACTGGGTAGATTCTACCAAAGGAATCACTCAGACTATGACACACTAATTCGAATGAAAGATTTCCTTTCTGGCTCCCATTGAGTTTTCTAAATCGTTAGTAAAATCTCATGTTTCAGGAGTCAGATTCACCCTTGAAATTACAACAATTTTCAATTTACTGCAATTTACTTGTTTTACACTAGTAATAAAATTACGAAAGCAGCAAATCTTCACCTTGTATATGTCCCTCAAACATTTAAAATTGTCACAAAATTCATGTTATCCGATGTAGCACCTATACTAGACAACCTTGGAGCAAACAAAAGCATATTGCATATGCAGTCATATACACGAATGCAGTTTATCTAAAGAATGCCATACAAGATACATTGTACAATCGATAAATCCTATCTTAATACCAGGTAGGTACACAATAACATTTTGTACGCCGTCAACATACGTAATAATAAACAACAGGACTAAGGCGAAGACATGTAACTCAGCTCTTATAATAAATATCATAACTTAAAGAGTCCTCGAACACAAATTATGTGTAGAAAGGCCGAACGCAGTAGCTTAGTAGAGACTCCACACTTATTTCTGTGGCGTCTAGCACTTCAAGTGGTCCGGTGTTCATTTATTTTTCCCCCCATTTTTGTGCTAAATAAAGTCAGTGAATTTTTGATTTACTGGATAATTTCTTTGGTCAATTGGTAAGTATTTATTTGCGTTTCAAAAATTGTTTTTGAAAATATTTAAGATACGGGCACTATATACAGATAAAAAGGTATTTTATTTGGTCTCTATGAAAAAGGTATATTAATTTATTACCTATTATTACTAACATTTATTTCTAGGGAAAAACAGTTTTTAATTTTAGTTTTAACAACTGTAAAGTTTACCTTTTCCTAAATTAAAAATTACAAAGATTAGAAATCTTTTAAATGCTCATTTATATTTTCAAAAAACGCAAATTATTTTTTCTTGTTTAATTATTTTTTCTCGATTAGCGAAAACGTTTTAAGAAATAAATAAATCTGTAACATGACCTTTGCAAATATTCATCTATACACTGTCGTTATACTTCATTAACATTTGTAACGTCACGGTTAAATTATGATTTATAACCTTGATCATTGAGACAGGTAAAAAAAAATAATTGAGCTGTACAACTGCTTCAACTTGTTTATATGGTTCATCTACACAATCACTAATATGATGTCTTTATTTCACGATTCGAAACGTGAATGGATATGTTAAACATTATAAATGAGTCTAAATAGAATCTTACATAATTCATGTATGCAATATTAATTAGCAAGAGTTGTATACATATAAGGAGTCTAGTTTCCGCAAAAATTTTACTTTCAAGACAGAAATCTCTTGAAAATATGCATTTAAAGGGAAGATCTCAAACCCGGAAATTAAAAAAAAAAATTAGGAAACTTTGTGGAAAGCACTCTGAGTAGAAAGAGAATGAAATTTTTGTTAACATTGTTTATATTTATTTCATTACATTAGATTGTTTCTTATCTAAAAGATGTAGCTTGTCAAAGGGAGCTACATTAGACCAGTAAATAGTGTACATATTTTTGTAAACAAAATAGTCTTAAATGAGATAAGCAGTAGTATTATATAACTCATCAAACTTGAAATTAATAATAGTTATTGATTGGTTATATATATAGTAGACTTACAGCGTTGAAAATGGTGGCTATGACCATTATAAATGTAATTTGCTTACACTGAAAAACCCATTAGGTTGAATCAACCAAATTTTAGTTCTATTGACTAAAATATTTGTTTAAATGTGGGCAAATAGATATATTGTTGGGCGAGGCAAATAATTTTGTTAATAAAATTTGTTTGTTTTAACAATGTCTTTAACAGAATTAAACAAATAAAATATTTTGCTTAAATAAAAAAAATTACTGGGTCAAATGTATGTAATACTTAAAATACCTAATTATTTCATTGAAATAATGAGATATACATGTTTAGTTCAAATAATATTTTATAAAATTGACCAAATAGAATATTTACTTCTAACAATAAATTTTATTGACTCAAATAGAAATAACACACAGAAGAACAAAATATTTTGTTGAAACAATTAGATTTATTTGCTTATTTGAAATACATATATGTTTTTTATAGTAACAATTTTTTTTTTGTTTTAAGTAAAATATATATTGTGCTTCACTTTACTAAATATTTAATTGAGGTTACTGCGTTCCTTTTTTATGTCAAACAATAATTTTGCCAAAATCACTTACCTTATCTCAGCTCCTTTATTCCTTAATCAAATTTAATATCAAATCTTACCACAAAATTTCACTATTCAATAAAGTGTTACTACAATACTGATATAACTACCTATAAAGGGAGCATAAAGTGCATATTGCTTGCCGCAAATGTTTTGTCCTTTATGTGACGTTTGCAAATGCTCCTTTGCTGGTATACAATGTTTTTCCGATAAATTCACCAAATCAACTTTTTATAACCGTGCTTGTATGATATAGGAGAGGCGCCATCTTTACAACAATGGCCGTATCACGTATACCTCTGAACGTAACTATTATGGGTAGAAAACTTTGCCATAATAATAATGTTTAAATTATATTTTGTGATCATTTGTTCTATACTATTTAATTTGTTAACTTGTTATTTTGTTACTATTCGTTTCGTTTATTCAATATATATATCTTAAGTAGAGAAAGACGACGAGATAGAAAAGTTGACAATCTTCGGGCAAACTAACGACCCACAGTGGTTCAGAACGCGAAAAACGCCAACGAAAATCATATTTTTGTTGCAGTAATTTAATCTTGAATAGTTGTTCTATTTGATGATGTAAATAATATGCATCTTATTTACACAAGTTTTTGTATATTGTCCTATAGAAATTAGGGTGTAATTAAAAAGACTGTACCACAAACAAATGCGCTTATTTATTGATGTCATTATAATATTGTTATAGATTGCTAAGTGTATTATTAAGTCGCATTACTTATTATTGAATAATGTTTACCTGGTACAAAAAAAATTAATTGTTTGTAACAGGTAATCGCATTATAAAAATTTGCCTTAAGTAGAGGATTAAATTTAGTTCTACACAACCCTAAACGGTAATTACCTCAGTTATACGTAAATTAGCTATTTGGCTTTGTAAATTCAAGAAAATTAGCTGCCAATATTTGCCTATTGAGAACATATAAAAGAAAACCCCACTTGGTACCCGATCAGTTGAAACTCAACTTTGAGTCGAAACTTTATGCAGATTATTCTGTGCGCTATTTTCGAAATTTCTCACGTTAGAGTGGCTGTAAAAGATTGTGTTTTTGTTGCAATAGTTTTTTTGAAAAGTTGTAACATAATGGACGCGAAGAAAATAAGTCGATTGGTATTACACGGAGTCGCTATGAAGAATGATGATAAATCGCCTAAAAGTAAAAAAACGAGTAATGTATCGGTTTATACTTGATCCATACGGGCTTGCCGAAGAAGATAAATCAAGTAAAAATATTTTGTATTGGCTTGAACACATGTTTTTTTTCCAATATATTTTCAATATTGGAAATCGTCCAATAAAACATCAAGTGTTTTTATGAAAAAGCATAATGTTTGGCTACAAGAAGAAATTATTTTTCCTGAATCTGTTTACTGCGATCGACCATCAACTTCGGGTGTTCGAGGTCGTCCTTCAAAGAGCTTTGCTGAAAGTTCTGTTGTTATAAAAAAGGCGTAAAAGCGAGGAGCTCAGATAAAAGTACTTCCGTGGAAGAACTTGTGCATGCTTACGCAATGAAAGTACGAGAAAGTACTGCCGATTTGATAATTGAAAGTACTTCGACTACACCAACTAGAGGCAAACGTATAATGGAAAAAAAATGGAGGAGTCCCAAACAAGAACAAAATGCCATGACACCCGAAGAGGCTTTATCATTTATTATCTCGAGTGGTTTTACGAAGCAGCAATATATGCTTATTAGAGCAACAGCTTTAAAACGTGGTTGCAAATTATATCCAAGTTACCACGATATTCTAAAAGCAAAAAAGACGTTTTACCTTGAAAATATTACAATATCTGAGCAAACATGTGAAGCGCTGCATTTGCAAAATTTACTAAATAAAACTTGTGAAAGTCTTTTAAAAGTGGTGGAACCTGAAAATGAAAACTTAACTTTGATTTGCAAGTGGGGCTTTGATGGTAGTTCTGGGTTTTCCACATATAAACAAAAATTTGAAAGTGAAGGTGTAAAAGATGACAGCATATTTATGACTTCTTTAGTGCTGCTATTGAGGCTAATTGACAATGAAAATCATGTATTATGGCAAAATCCTCGACCATCTTCTGTTAAATTTTGCAGACCTTTAAGAATGCAATTGGTACGTGAAATTGAAGAAATCGCTAATGAAAAATTATATATATCTAACCAAATCGATTTATTAGAACATTTTGTGTCTGATAAATGCACAATAAAATATTCGCTAGAATTAACTATGGTTGATGGAAAAATATGTAATGCTCTTGCTGATTCCTCTGGAATGAGATGTTATATATGCCGTGCAACAATATCACAAATGAACAATTTGGAATACATACAAAATATTCCTGAACAACTAGAAACATTTCAGTTTGGCTTATTTGTTTACATGCGTACATAAGATTTGGCTTGTTCACATAGCCTATAGATTATATATAGAAAACTGGAAAGTTACAAAAGCGGACAAACCCAAACTAGAAACTAGGAAACTAACTATTCAACACTTTTTTCGCGAAAAAATGGGACTTATTGTTGATATTCCTAAACCAGGATTTGGTACAACAAATGATGGCAATACAGCTAGACGATTTTTTGCAAACCCTAAATTGTCATCTGATCTAAATTCATGAAGATTTAATTCATAAATTTGGAGTAATTTTAAAAACAATAAATAGTAGTCTTGACATTAATGTAAATAATTTGCGAAATATATTGTAATATTGTTTAGACACAGCACAAAAATACGTTGAATCGTACAATTGATATTATATGCCTACTTCAGTACATAAAATTTTGTTTCATGGGGCTTCCGTCATTAATAACGCAATTTTAATGAATTGTCAGAAGAAGCACAGGAAGCAAAGATGTGAAAAAATTTCGTACACATTTTACGAGAAAATCATCAAGGGAGCATACAAATAATGAGGACTTGTTTTGTCGATTAATATTAAGTTCTGATCCATATTTAAGTTGACAACATTTAACTGATTCTAGAAAACGGCAATTTGATTCGGATATTTTAGAGTTAGTAAATGTTATTGGAGAAAATGATACTGCACTGGATATATCATCTGAATATTTTTCCGATTCTGATTAATTATTCACAAAATATAAAATGTAATTGTTTCTTTTCAATTTTTGTTTTGACTAAGGGTGTTGCTGTTCATGTATAAAAACCACTATCCTGATACATTACAAATCAATAAACTATCTAACAAACATGTGAATATGTTAACGATCTCGAAGACAACTACATCGATGATACAATAACATCTTGATGTATGTGGTTATCGCAAATGGAGAAACTTTGGAAGAAAATTTTCTGACAGTGTACTACTGTAGGGTTATGATATTATTTTACATGAACGCAAAAATATTATAAAATTACAATCTCTTATTGATATTCAACTTTAGGGCAAAAGTAATACGACAGATTTGCTTACGCTTGGTATCAAAGCGAATACGTTGACCAAACATCGAATGAACTTTGGCAAAATCCACATAAGCCTTAATAAAAATATGTTCCTATATGAACCGACATTGACATGTATATAAATTTACCTCAAAAAAGGAAAGAGTCCAAAAAGCAGAACAGGTTCACTAACTTCCTTAATTATTATAAGCCTTTAAACGAAAACTTTTGTCAAAATAATGGCATAAATAGCCTCCCCGGAAATACATGTAAATCAACTGGATAATATAAAAAAATTAGCCACACGTTAAAATAAAAAAAAATCAAGCAACTTTTTTCATATTTTATTAGAAGAAGCGTCTTCCTTATATTCACGTAATAAACCTAGGTAATAAAATATATACGAAGAATTACATTAAATAAACAAATATGACCCAATGGTAAAAGTAAAAGTTACTATTCCAACGCATGCTCCACTTTTGAATCGACTAAATCAGTCATTCAATTCCGCATTTCTGCGTTTAAGAATTCATAATTTTAAACGAGCTGTATATAATAAGCAATTACCTTGTTTCTTATTTGCAGTTACATAAAGGAAATAACGAGAAGGGACATGAGAGTACTACAGACTGCAGTTTATTTACTTCTCATTACCATCGAATGCAATGCAAACCCTTTGAGCCTTTTTCAAAACCTCAGTTTGTTCACGCAATTCAGCGAAAATCTTGTCGATTTCAACATCAATTTTAACCGATTCTCTGAAGGTAAGTTATGTAAAAAAGCCAGTAGACCTATTGCTTATGCAAATGTAATTCTACGAATGGCGATAAATAACCTTGAAATGTTTGAACTTTACCTAAATATTTTTTTTTTGCAGATATTTCGCACTACATAAAAGACAGTATGATTTCGTAGTGGTTGGTTCTGGCCCTGCGGGCTCCGTCATAGCTAATAGATTATCGGAGAATCCGAATTGGAATGTATTATTGTTGGAGGTGGGGGAAGTGCCAACCAAATTGGTTAACGTGCCAGCTTTCATGAACTTCTTCCAATTCACGGATTATAATTGGGGTTATCTGATGGAAGAACAGGAAAATATGTGCTTAGGTTGGTAATTGATAATAATACCTGATTTAGTTTTAAAAAGCAATAGGATTTAATGAATTGAAATGTGATGCCGTAGCACCTCCAAAACATGAGAATTGCGGGTGATATCGGTTTAATTATATTATCACTAAAGACTGGATTATATGCATATGTAGACGTATTACACTAATTGAAGCTAATTAGTGATTGCATATATTGCATATTTAAGCATTTCTATGCATATTTTTACAAAAGTTGCATATATTGCATATTTAAGCTTTTTCTTATCTATTCTATTAGTAAAAATTCCTAGTAATGCCTAATGTAGATCGACAACCGACAATTCTCAGAACGATAAATCTTTTACATTGGTTTCTCTAACACTTTTTCCAAGAACTACACGTGTTTAATTTCGCCTAGCAGAAGGGATGTGGTAAATACGTTTTATTATTATTAATTCCCAAATAAACTATTCATTCATTGAATATCTTTGAGCGAAACAGCAGGTAATTGTGTTACGTTTTTAAATACTGTGCGTACATACAATGAGTATAGCGAACAAAATTTCTTTATGGATTAAGCCATATCCGGAACTGGTAAAGGATTACGACAAAATATTTTGTCGAGCCTGTAGTAAGCTGGTAAGTTTAATTTTACTAAAAGCTTTATAATTGTTTTTAAATTGTTTTAACTTTTGATATAAAATGACAATTGTTGTTGTAGGTGTCTTCTGAGAGAAAATACCTGATTGATCAACACGCTAAAACTCCATCACATATTGGAAAATGTGAAAAACTAAAGCGATCCGCATGTGTGCAGCAATCTATACGTCAATGTGTAGCATCAACTTCACGAAACTCATAACGAGAAGAATATAATACGGATCTGTGTAACGCATTAATTTCGTCTAACATACCATTAGCAAGATTAAACAATGTTAATTTGAAATCATTTCTGCAAAAAATATTGGAAACATAATATACCTGACGAAAGTACCTTACGAAAAAATTATGTCACATCTTGTTACCAGCAAACAATAGCAGAAATTCAACAATTGGTAGGGAATAATTTTATTTACATCATGGTAGATGAAAGTACGTTATATTGCCCATTTGTTAATAGGAATTCTTCATCAAGATATTGTAGGTAAATCATATTTAATTTATTGTAAAGAACTTCAAAAAACAAATAATGTGACAATTGCCCAATTCGTTCAAGAAGGTTTATCAAATTTCTTTTTACCTGGAAGTATACTTTGTGAAAAAATTTTACTAATGTTGTTCAACGCTGCACCATACATAATAAAAGCCGCGCAAAATTTAATTTTTTTTTTTAGTAACATTATTCATACCACTTGTCTAGCTCATGGGTTCAATCGTGTAGCCGAAGACATTAGGAATCAATTCCCTTTGATTAATGATTTAATTAGCAATGTCAAAAAAGTATTTTTAGAAGCACCTTTACGAATCCAATTTTATAAGGAGCGACTTCCCGGTGTTAAGTTGCCTCCTGAACCGATTATTACGAGATGGGTACCTGGTTAGAGGCTGCAATTTTTTTCGCTGATAATTTTGAAGGAATAAAAAATGTAATTCTTGAAATCACTGCTGACTGCATTGCCCTAGAAAACTGTAAAAAGATAGTAACATCAACAGAATTGCTACAAAACCTTTTGTATATTAAGTCAAATTATAGCTTTGTTTCAAGTTCCATTCGTAAACTAGAAACGCAAGGGATGTCGCTCTCGGAATCAGTCGAAATAGTAGACGAATTTGATATGCTATGTAAGAAGGTTAAGGGTACAATAGGTAATTCTATATACGATAAATTTAAAAAAGTGATAAATAAAAAAGCGGGGTATTTGAAATTGAAGAAAGTTAAGAAAATTTTGGAAGGTGAAACAGTAAACGATTTCGACTTAATTTTAGTTAGAATGCATTGCAAAGTTAAAAAATACACCAATTACATCTGTGGATGTTGAAGACGCTTTTCTATTTCGAAACATATGTATTCTGATAGAAGACAAAACTTTCTTTTACACAATTTGAAAAACATTTAATTATAAATTGTTTTAGAAATATGTTGTGAAAAATTTTGTGCAATAAGTTAATGTTTAAATTTCTGCTCTATTTATTTTATGTAAAAATTTGCATATTGTCGCAATTTTTTGCATATATGCCCCAGGTTTATGCATTATTTTCCCAAACAATCGATGGCATATACAGGGTGGTTCCTAAATATCATGTACATAAGGAAGGGGGAATTATTTGGTTTATTTTGTGCCTAGAAGTCATATAAAATAGATTCTGCAAACGCTTCGTATCCAATCTGCAGGGTGTTGAAATTTCAAGATTTTTTCACTTTTACTGTATAGCTCTACAGTTTTTGAGATATTTTGCTCAAATTTGGAAGGTAGGTTACGCTATAAGGCCTGCATCATTAGCCATGCCAAATGATGATGTAAATCTACAGGGTAATAATTTTTTCGGGGTCATGCCCTCTTTTCCCTCCCTGAACTTTTTTGCGATGCGCCACTGCTAGATTCTAAAATACGCAATAAATTTTCTGTCTTGTTTAGAAACTATATATTCCAGTTTTTCTTTGCATATAATCCGGTCTCTAGTTATAAGGTATAAGCTGTACAAAGTCATTACAATGATTTGTGGAAATACTTCTCTCTACAAGTCGATGTTGAACTAAGACCCATCATAATACGTACTGCTCGTTTTTGTAATTTGAATACCAGCAATGCTCTCTCGAATGCTTCCCATGGTATTACACCATATGACAGTAAAGAATAAAAGTGCGCAAAATAATACATTTTTAATACATCAAAGCTAACTGCGTTCTTAAACCGAGTCAATACACAAAACACACCTTAGCTAGTATCCGCTGAGCAGGTCTACATGCTCACCCCAGTCGCATATTGAATCAACCACAAGGCTCAAAAATTTAGGAATTAACTTGTTGCAGACTATTACCAACTACTTTTACATAATGCGAGTACGCACTCGCCAAGTTGTGCGCTCTGAACTCCTTCAAAACGGCCTTCTTAGCGTTTAAGTATAGGTTATTCCGTATAAAGTGATCATTCAACCCAGTTAATTTATTATTGACCGTATCACTAATTCTGGCAGGATCGTTAACCGATACTAGAAACTTCGTATCGTCTGCAAACATAACCGCATCGGCAAGAGATACGTCATTCACAAAGAAAATGTATAAGAGAGGGCCCAAAACACTACCTTGTGGAATACCTCGTTTTACTGGCAGGCTGTGCGACAGTGAAGTTTCTTTTTTTTGTATTTGAATTAATATGTACACATCTTTATATGTACACTACATTTCATTCTAATTATAATTTCTAATTTGTGTATTTCTTTTAAATTTTATGATAATAATAAAGTTTCTAACCATTTTATTCACGAATAAAAAATATATTTCATATATGTCAAAAAAATGCATAAGAAAAAAAAACATTTAGCCTGGCATTAAAATAGCGAACTAAAAAAAAGTCACGCCACCAAGTGATGCCAAATGTTATATTACCCATCTTAAATTTCGTTAAAATTCTCATTCAAAGGTTACAAGCAATGCAGAGCGCTTTTCTTCCTCTGTCACTTTGAAACCATCGGTCTACCATCAAGGGTATGCTACATATACGCGATATTCCCTAAATTATTTTTTAAACCCATTGGGCATACTCTCAATCAAGCCGTATAGCCATCGTCACTGAATAATAAGAAAAATAAGGCATATAATCAATTATTGGTAGTATACTCTTAAAAAAAATTGACAAGAACATCGCTATCTACCATTCTATGAAATCAAGCGATGTTTGATCAGTAAAAGCGAATCAATTCAACGATTGAAAGCTCTCTCCAAAGATTTAAAAGCACCATAGATTATGTCTTCATTTCAGCCACAAATTATTATTATTATTCATCTCCTTAACACATTCTCAAACAAAAAAAATGCTTGAACCGCTTCTACTTACTAGTAAACAATTACTTTTTCAGGACTGACAGATAAGCGCATGCATTGCCCCGAGGCCAAGTCCTAGGAGGAACATCAGTCATCAACTTCATGATCCACATCAGAGGTAATCGCTTGGATTTTGACCGTTGGGCCGAGAAGGGTAACAAAGGTTGGTCCTACGACGAGCTTCTGCCTTACTTCAAGAAATCCGAAGATTTCCTGGTAAAAATCCAAGATCCAGGCTATCACCAAAAAGGGGGCTACTTGGGTGTTCAAGATATAGACTGGAGAAGTGAATCAGCCAAAGCCTTTGTAGATGCCATGCAAGAATATGGTTACAAGTACGTGGATTATAATGGGGAAGAGCAAATGGGCGTATCGTACGTGCATGGAACTATGAGGAATGGTCGAAGAGCTAGTGCTTACAGTGCGTTTTAGTGCCAGTCGCTCATCGAAAGAATTTGAAGATTTATACCGGCGCCAGAGTAACTAAGATTTTAATCGATGAAACGACAAAAGCTGCTTATGGTGTATTGTTTGTGAAGGAGAACAAAAAATACTTTGTAAGAGCTAATAAAGAGGTAATAATATCAGCTGGTGCTTTGAACTCACCCCAATTGTTAATGCTCTCTGGTATAGGACCAAAAGAACATTTGGATGAGGTCGAAATACCTGTAATTCAAAATTTACCGGTTGGGCAGAAACTATACGATCATCTGACATTTTTCGGCTTAATTTACAAAGTAAATGCGACGATAACCTTGAATTTCGACGAATTTTATGAAGTCTCCAGTTTTACCAATTTTCTATTGAGGGGCACGGGAATTTTGGCAACATTAGGTGGTGTCGAAGCTTTAGGAATTGTCAAAACGAAATTGGCCGATCCTGCATCAAATTCCCCAGATATGGAATATATCTTTGTCGGTGGAGGATTGCACACAGATAAAGGTGAGGTCTATCGGAAAACCTTCAGGATTTCCGATAGAGTATATGATGCAATTTATAAACCTCTAGAAGGGAAACAAGCTTTCAGTATTCTTCCCATGTTGTACCATCCAAAATCTTATGGTTATATCAAGCTAAAGTCCAACAACCCGTATCACTGGCCTAAATTCTTTGGCAATTATTTCACGGATCCAGACAATGTCGACGTAAAAACCTTCATAGCGGGCATACGACTTATGCAGGAAATCATAAAGATGCCATCCTTCCAAAAATACGACGCCAAAATACTGGATGTTCCAGTGCCTGGTTGTGAAAGTCACCAGTTTGATAGTGACGAATATTGGGAGTGTGCTCTCAGACATATCTCAGTGACCTTACACCATCAAGTGGCCACGTGTAGGATGGGTCCATCGACTGATCCTGAGGCTGTGGTTGATAACGAGTTGAAAGTCTACGGTGTCAAAAATCTCAGAGTTGCTGATACCAGCATCATTCCAGAGCCTATATCTGCTCATACTAATGTGCCGTCGTTCATGATCGGCGAAAAAGCTGCGGATCTGATAAAGAAGACTTGGGAAGGAAGATAACATTGGCAAATGTTGGAATTCTAGTCAATGCCCAGGAAGAATGTTCAACGTTGAAATGTTTGATTGTGTAATCTCAGGAAAATATTTTTAAAATTAGTGTAGCAATGATGGAACTTAGCGTCTGCAATAGTGCTAGCTAGTATGTAATGTTGTGATTGTAAAAATTAAATGAATGCATATTTCTGTATGCATTTTATATAAAAACCTTTTATTTTTTGTTGTTTTTTTTTTTAAATAATGACTATTGAACGTTATTTTTAAATAGAAGAAATAAATATTTATCTTCTTTTTTATATCTTACAATCGATTTTGATAAAATATTAATTGTTTAAACCCACTTTAAACTTCTCAAGTAGCATAAAATTATCACTAAATTGAGGATTCATATCTTTTAATGTCAATGCCCTGAAAATGACTAAAATATCGTTGAAAGTGACGTGAATAAAATAAATTATTAAGTAAGGTGTCCCAAAAAAACATGTTTTATCATAAGTGGAAGAACAATAATGGTTGATATCTTGAAAACGACTAGGAATAGGTATATGCATCCTTTATACCTATCGACGGAGAATATATTTTTGTATTGAATGGTACAATTAGGAATATAATGCTACATTTGAAAAAAAATGAATTTTCTAAGGTTAAATGTATCCGAAGTGACAATCGATTTATGAACACTCTGTATACGATTTAGTGGTTCTTTTTTTTTCTGATAAACGAGTTGATTCACAATACGTAAATAATTTTAGAAATATTCGATTTTGATATTAGGAGGGTAATCTGATTCTTATAATTTTTTTTTTATTTTTCGTTTTCTTGTCACTCCCGCCAAAAAATACGTAGTATCGAAAAAACATATGTTACCTGCAAAATTCCAGATCTGCTCTAAGTCCGGTAAAAAACCAATAGATGTCACTGTTGGTTCTAACAATTGAAGTCAAGTTAAAACTAAAAGAAGGAATACAAATCCGGCGTTACAAGCATTCCCCACTTGGGCACCAAATATCTAACATTAGAATATGCCAAATAAATTCACAAGAACACTTGCTGCAAAGGCCGTGGTTTTTATAGCTTTACAGTAAACAAGGAGAGCTGAATTTATTTAGCAACCAATCTTAGATTTTTGGCGCCCAACGTGGGGAATACTGTTTTTTACTCCTGCAAGATTAAATAAATAAGAGAAAACTAATTATTAGTTAATACTTGATATAAAATAAGAATTACAGGAACAAAATAACTTACTTTATATTTATTTTAATAACGATGATTTTAAGTTTGTTCTTTATAGGTACGATAGAGGGAGCGTCCTTTAAATTGCTTACACACCCGTTCTTTCGTACCTGAAAGAAACAACCTTATTATGATGACAAATTTGCACAGAAAGGCATTTTCTTAGAAATTTCTGAACATGCCAATAATTAAAAACACGGTTGCACTGAAATATAACTTGGAAATAAGACAAAGAAAAACCAGCTCAACTTGGAGGAAGGAATCCTGCAGCTTATTCATGCTAACAGTATCCAACTCCATATAAGTTATGTCCAAACAATTGTTCATCAAGCAGTGTGCAGGACCCAAAGGTGAATCGAAACTCCATCTTTAGGTGTGCCCAAGGCATTAGATGGTCCTAGATCGAATGAATCGATTTATGAGAAGTGAAAATAACTTGATGTCATTCTTGATTCAGAACTTACTTGGAATCGATAGCTACACGAGGATTAAAGCCAGGAAGAGACAACAATCATGTTGGCCAGGTAAGCCTATGGAAAAGGGTGGAGGTTAAGACCTGATATGATCTATTGGTTGGTTCTAGACCCATATATTTCCATTCCAGTTCCCTCTGCCGTTTTGGAGCCATCAGTATACCATTTGATGGTATTACTATTAAATTTTAAGATGGTGTTATAATCCCACTTGCTCTTGTTGCTGAGCTTTGTGGTGAATTCCTTCACAAAGCTGATTTCTTTTTTGACATGTCATCCCGGGGCACGATCACCGTCAGGAGATTGAGGCCTATGCATAATCGTTCCTTCCTTGACCATCCTGAGTGTGGTTCTTTTTGCCACGCCCTCTACCACAATATGGAGAGGGGTAAGATCTAATATTACCTCGATAGCTAGTGTTGGGCAAGTTCTAATGGCCCCGGTTATGCATACGCATGCTAATCTTTGCACTTTCGAGAGGTTAATTCTCGCGATGGCCAGATTAGTTCTTTTGCTCCAAACTACTGATGCATAAGTGATAATCGGCCTCACTATCGCTGTATACATCCAAAACAGTATTTTTGTGTAGCATCCCCAATTTTTCTCTGCAAAGATTCTGCACACCATCACGGTGCATATGGACAAAGGTGCAGCGCAAAACTGCTGTAAATAAACTAGTAAGATACTAGTAAGAGTCTTGCGTGTTTAGGAATAATAGAATCAATGAGGACTACTCCTCCAGCAAGAATGGAATATCTTCTAAACTTCCCTCCTCTCCATTTGGTGAAAATGAGGTTTTTTTTGGCACGCCGATTATATACTATACTGTTTCAGTAATTTAATAACATAATCACTACGTCCTATTATTTACATAAACAAAAAATAATGAGAACACACCTAAAAATGCTTATGGCATCCTTGTGAATTGTCTGTAAGAAAGAAATACTGGAAATCTAAATTGTTAAAGACAATTATTGTACTTCTTATTATTCAGTTAAGCCGTTGAACTATTATTGTAAAATCAATGACCGACCTTGTAGGAGTACCCAGCATTTGAGAACAAATATCTGTTAGGAGAATAAGTTAAGTTTATACAGAGTTAACGCAAATATTAAAACCCAAGATCTACTTACATATTACATCTTAAATATCAGATTTCAAAACATTTCCTTTCCCCAATAAGTTCTTATTTTAGTACTTATTGCACGTTGTTGCAATGTATATTTTATCTAAAAAAAGTATTTCATTTAAATGCACCATTTTCACCCGTATAATTCGAATTCAGTAATTCGATGGACGCGAATTAAATAAACTTGACAGTTTGTTAACAATTACCTACTAGATGATAATACCTTTTGTTTGTTGCTTGGCAAAGCTTCGGGTTGTGGTTGACACTTCTAAGCACTGACATCTATTGACGTATTGTACCAACCCCAATGAAATTTTACCGAACTAATTATCTCTCCATTATTTATAAATAATGGTGCTGAGTGTTTGTGTGAATGTAAGAGAACTTCATATTTACAAAGGAAAATCTATAGAAAGTATTGTGGTTACAAATTTTAAAAACTTATTAAATTACAATAAAAATTAACAATAATTAACATAATTTAGTGAAAAGAGCTTCCCCTGTTTTTGGCCTAGTTGCATCAATATTTTGAATAGAAGTCTTGAGATAGGGGCATTGATTGGATTTATTAAGTTTTAATAATTTTTTTTTTTGATAATCGTTTAAATTTAACGTGCCGCTAGATATAACAAACTTACCATCATTTTCAAATGTATTGTTCTGGAAAATTATAATGTTCTGATATTAATAATACGTGAATTATTTCTAATCAATGATAAAAAGACTTACCAAGTTTTTGTATTATTTTTTTAAATAGTTAGTGACTCTTTACTCCTGCTTGTTTTATCTATTTTTTTTTTTTAATAAAATACAAGAAACAAAAAAATCACTATTACCTATTTAAATAAGTAATGCAATTATATATTTGCTTAAAACGTATTCAAAATATAAATTATTTTAGCAATTGTTACTTTTCAATGAAAGCCTGAACGGAGATATTTGAGTGCTGCACAAATATAAATAAACAGCTGCATCTAAGACACCGCTGCGTTGTGATTCGTGTCGAACAAACAAGTTATGTATATACGCGTCATCACTGTGCATTGAAATATTCTACGTGATTTACGGGCATATGTAGTTTTTATACATGGCTGTGTTTTTCTTACTCGGTCAAAACAACTAGAGGATTTATACGGGCAATCGGGTAACTTTCTATCGACACCCGTATGTGCGTATGTTCGCTCCGAACACACTCCTTATATAATACCTCCTTGCTTTGATTATAATCTGCATAAATATACAAGGTGTTCAATTTAAATAAAAAAAGGGTACTTTCGATCGAATCAACAACAAAAACAACATCAGATGTCTTCTATTTCGTTACACTTTCGTTTTAAAGATATTTTCATTCATTCATTCATTCATTCAAGTTAGGGTGGGCACTTAATGTCCTGGCACTTGAGCTTGATGCTCATTGTACCATCCCTATTGATTCTCTTATTTCCACTCGAGCAGCTTGGTGTGCTCTATAAAGCCCAGTATCTTGCCCAGTGGAAACTTGAGTACCTTCGAGGGCTCCAATAGATCTCTCCCGAAATATTTCTGCCTGAGTACCTTCAGTTCCTCACATGTGCAGATTACATGTAAACTCGTTTCCTCCTGTAGTTCGCATCTTCTACACCACGGTTCGCTTACACGGCCTGTGTTGTATAGATGCTTTTTCAGAGGACAGTGTCCAGTTACCAACCCAGTAATGGTTTTAACATCTTTCTTACTGCGCTTGAGTAGGTTATCAGAGAAACTACCATCCCCATCCCCTATCAGCGTTTTGGTATGGAGTTGACCTTCAGTCGACCTCCATTTCTTTGTACTTTCTTTATCTAACCAGGTCCAGAGCTCCTTCTTGCGGAATCTTTAGTAATCCCAATGCGGGCTCTGGACCCATGAAGTGTCTCTTAGAGCCCTCCTTGGCTAGTTCATCGGCTATTATGTTGCCCTTTATATCCTCATGTCCCGGCACCCAAATCAGAGACACCGTGTTGTCTCGTGACGGATTGTTTGCAGTTCCTAACTAGTTTTGACCTAGTTACAGGGTTCGAGACTGCCTTAATGACAGCCTGGCTATCAGTCATTATATTAATTTTCCTCCTCATGTAGCATCATTTCTGCACAGGCTGCAAGGGCGAATACCTCTGCCTGGAAGACCGTTGTATGTTTCCCCAGGCTTATGAATATCCTTTGATTAGGACTGGGCCCACAAATACCGGCTCCTGTCCCCTTGCTGGATTTGGATCCATCCGTGTACCAGTTTTCGTTAGCAGTGATTTCACTACGTGCCTGGTCTCTATTCGGTATGGAGATTTTCAGTGAAGATAATTTCAGGTACCATGCTGTCCGTGGGCATTTGTAGCAATGGCCCGTCCAGCAACGTGCCCGTAGTATAAGTGTGTCCTCCCACCCTGAAGTTGGGATGCCACAGGATCGCATTCATTGCCTCCGCTCTCACATAGAGTTCCAGCGGGGGGAGGCCCACAATGGTCTCCAAAGAGGCGGTCCCTGTACTGTTAGTTGCACCAGTGATACCCAGCAATGCCTGTCTCTGGACAGCGGTCAGCATCTTCGCTGCGGAGGACACTTCTGTCCTCCTCCACCAGACTACTGCCCCGTCTGTTATTGCCGATCTTATCACGGCAGTATATAGCCAATGGATCACCTTCGGCTTTAATCCCCAGGTTTTGCCAGCAACTCTCCTGCAGCGCCAGAATAGTTGCGTGGCCCTGGTCGTGTTTTAAAGATATTTGCTTGGTTCCACATTTTATCCTAACCCTGTAAGTATACGTTACGCTACTGCCTAAAAAACTGCATTGGAGGACACGGACAAATGCATGACATCTGAATAGCATATTTATCTACACATTATAGATTCATGCAGATAATAGGGCTATTGAAATGTCATTGAACTTGGCAAATTTAATTCTTAGAATACTTAAGTGTTGCAGTGTTACGTAAAAATTAAAAATCACTCGAGAGGTATGACTTTATCAAATTACACTATTATAATTCAACCTTCAGAAATATATATATATGAAACACTTTGCTATCCACATCATATTTGTAGCTACTACCTTATCGTTAGTTAACGAAACTAATCTTTTTAACTTTATATTGAGAATAATATTTACCGTAGCTTCATCCAATATGTTTTATTAATATTTATCGTTCGAGCCTACATTGATCTTAATTTTAATGTAAATAATATAAAAAATTAAACGGAGAATTTTCGCAAGTGCAAGTGATTTAGAAATAAATAAATATGTTGAGGGTAAGTAAACTGTATTTACCTAATCCTGTTTTATATTCGAATACTTCAAGTAAACTCTGCGTCAAAATAAACTGCTTATAGATATATACTCATTTGCATAATGTTGTTATTGTTTATGTAAATGTAAATGACAAGACTGGCATATTATCTGTAAAAGTGCATTCTGGTCTTGTTTTTGTCTATAATGTTTATTCATCAATATAATGGTTGACTATGATTTTTTTAAAACAGTGCTCTTTCATTATTATTCTGTATTGTGTGTTTGTAATCGAAGCATAGTCCTAATGAAGTGATGGTAAATAACCTAATGTTTATGTCTAATTAGTAAGTAGGCAGATAATTATGTAGTTAACTAACCAAATCAGGCATTTATGTATTCAATCATAATCCTTATTTTAACTAAACTAATTCATATACATATTTTAATAAATTTCGTTTTTAAAATATACAGTAGAAACTGCAAAATAAATTATTATAATACAGAGTTAGGCAAATATATTGATCCATTCTCATTCAATCCATCTTTAATCTGTCTTTGATTTTAATAAGACTTTTCACATTTAATTAAATACAAATCTAGAATTCGACGCTTACTGTTTTCTGCGATAGATGTCACTTTTGTCCTACATCTCCGATATTCTCCCCACTCTGATCGCCTCCAGTTCAATTTAATTTCTTTTCTGACATTTTGCAGTAAATGACCTTGAGAACAGAACGGAGTGTGTATAAAGGCCGTTTTACACCTAGCTATTTATTGCGCAATTTATTAGCCAATTTAAAATATTTCGTGTATAACACGGATTAAATACGTATTTAATCCGTGTTATACCCGTAAAATACGTATTTAATCCGTGTTATACACGTAAAATTTTAAATTGGCCAATAAATTGCGCAATAAATAGCTAGGTGTAAAACGGCCTTAAGGGAGTCATACACTTTTTAGAGTGAGACAGAACATATATTTAAGCCCGCTGCACAGCAACTTTGAAGATTATCAGATTTTCACAGATTTTTTTGTTTTGAAATTAGATATATAATAGGTGGCAAGCAGATTAGCGAAATTAGATATTAAATACCAATTGCTTACGAAAATCTCCCTAATAAATGTTCATTGATATAACGGCGGTTGTCTTACCTTCAATGTTTTGTTTGCTATACATAGCAACCAACTTTTCTTTTAATGGCAATTCATTTTGCTTTCATTATATTTTGAAAGAGGATCATGTCTTCTATGCAGCCACGATTCTTTTTTAATAACCCATAATTGGTGAATTCTAAAGTGAGACTACAGCTACAAGTATCATGTCATGACGACATATTGTTGTGTCATGAGTATTTATGACAAATTATAGAATGGTACATGACCAGAGTTCAGATGTAGAGAGCTATGTGCACAACTTTGGTTTTACTGAAGTTTATTATTAATTTTTTTTACGTCTAAACTTCTTGCGTGTGCGTAAATGTCATTTATTGTCGTCTTGTCATTAATTGTCGTAATAACATTCTCATCACCATTAATGTTATGCATAAAATAATTACAATTCTGTATGTATGTGCCAACATCAGTAACATATTAACTATAAAGTGAAGGACCAAAGATACTGCCCTACTAGTACTCCATATCCAATTGAAGTAAAGTAAGAATTTAAGCAAGTGATCAGTGAAAAAGGTAACAGTTAGGGCCGCGAAAACATGTTCATCTATTTCAACAGGCGCGGCGTGCATTATTTCGGGTATTTTATATACTTACATCCGAATCAGACTTCCAATTTAGCTGGAAATGATGTTTTTTTTATTGAAATATTATAAAACATATTTTTACGAATCTCCACTGCAAATTATGGAATTAGCGATTCACAGTCCTTATCAGGGCTATTCTGATGATGGCAGTAGAAACAATGCCGAAACGGCGGATTTTCAACAATCCACCAGACGAAGGAAGCAGCCCAAATACCAACTCATATTCTATAAATTAAAACTTAAACCCACAAGATCTCTTTATCGTTAATTTCTTTTCCAGGCAAGAAGATACATCCAATTCTTCTTATATACCCAAATATTAATAGCGACAACCAATGCCATCATACCGATCCATATCTGCTCTAACGTAACCCAATTCCACGGAGAATCAGATATCAATCTGTCACCAACGTTCTTCTCAAACGAGATACGAAAAGAATCAAAAGCAAGCAGTAAGTGTTGAATCCGTAAGAGCGTCTTCGATATTCCCAAAAATGTATCCGTCAAAATGTTCCAGGACCTGTCAATAATGGTTGTGAGGAATTTTTCGATTTTGTGGTTGTTGGATCGGGTTCGGCTGGCTCAGTCATCGCTAATAGATTATCAGAAAACCCAGACTGGAATGTCCTACTGCTAGAAGCCGGCGAAGTTCCCACTAATTTGACTGATATAGTTGCAATGGCTGGCTCTTTCCAAGGTACCGATTATAACTGGGCTTACGTCATGGAACCACAAGAACATGCCGGATTGGGTAAGATAAATCTAAAATGTTTGTAGTTTCTCAAAATCCTTATGCCCATTCAGAAATCGGATGAGTTTTGGTCACGATTTAGATTTGTCTAAGCTATTCTCTCCGTGCTTTGCAATTTCTGGCCAGTTCTTTCATTTTCCTTATTGTCTCTCCCCTTCCTCTATCCTACTGTTCCTATTCTTCCTAGGTCTCTTGACTATATTTTTTGCTTCTAGCACCTTTTTAATCAATGACTTGTTCTACATGCTCACTATATGTCCATAGCATTTCAGTTGTTCTTTCTTGATTTTATTTGGTCATTACTTCCTGGTTGCCTTTTCATCTTATTTCTTCGTTACATATTTTATCCCATTTTATCTTCCGCTATCGGCAACAATTATCTTTCCTTCGTGTTTTTTTTTTTTGTAATGATCAAGAATCGCTTGCATTGTTATGATTGGTAGCTCAATTGTATTACATATATACTCTCAGTTTAGTATTTTTGTCTATTTTTCTTTTTCAACTATTGGTCTTATTATGGAGTAATATATTGCCACCGATGATATACACTCTATTCTAAGTTCTACTGTAGCATCAGGAAATGTCAATCGCACCGAGCGTTGGATATTTGCCACGAATTCCTGGAGTCCTTCTCTTGGTTTTTAATTGGGTTTGATATACCTGTTTTAGGTAGTGATTTCCAAATCGAAGTTGAATAGCCATAACCAATATGCTATAATCCTGCCACGCAGCTTCTGACAGTGATTGAAGTACAGTTACAGCAGTTCCGCGAAATGCTACCACTAAAGCAGTTTCTTCTTCTGTCATCGTCCAAGCATTAGTCCTTGCCACAGCCTCAAACTGAGTTTTATACACTTCGCGTCGTAAATCGGCATTTTTATTATGGTAACTACAGTTGCCGTCATACCTGCTAGCAATTCCTCTGTAGTGGCGCATTGCCTTTTTAAATGGTTGTCAGTACGACTTTCACTTGCAACTATTTCCGAACGTTTACCAGAATTATAAGAAGATCTGAGTCTGGTAAATTCTTCACGAATCAAGTGTACTCTTTTCTCTAATTCAGTAACTTTTTCTTCTAGTTTTTCTTCTATTACTACTTCATTTTTTTCTGGAATTTTCCAAACATTTCTGTAAATCTTCCAGAAATTTTTCCTCCAAGTTTTTGGAATTTGCAACACAACTTCCATATGGCATATGCCATACAATCCTTAAAAAGATCTACAAAAACTTCCATACAAGTTTCTTGGTCGCGTTACGTGATCCATTAGTTAACTTTCAATGGTTGTTGAGCACGACGTTCTTGACAAATCCTTTTTCTCGGATGAAGCATGGTTTAATTTATCTGGATATTGAAATTGAAAAATCCACATGAAATTCTTAAAACACCCCTTCATTCTCCAAAAAATAGGCGTTTGGCTTGCTGCTTCTCGCAGACAATTTATTGGTTCAATAATACCATAAATGCGGAATGATATAATTACAACCATTCTTAAATCATAATCATATGATGATGAACTCCGCCTTGGATATTTCCAGCAAGATAATGCAACACCTCATAAAACAATAGAAATGATAGGATTGTTGCATGAATTCTTTGATAATCGGATTGTAGACTTTCGACCACGATCTCCAGATTTGACAATTATGGATTATTTCATTTTCAATATTAGAGGATCAGTGTCAGTAGCTGAGTCACTTCAACCTAGATAGAATGATATCAATGTTTAAGATTCTAAGATGACACTGGACGAACAATTTTGATTTTTAAACTTAAAATAAATGTCTGCGGGATTATTCCCAATCGAAAAGATAAAGTATTTACGAATTGTCCTCATACATTTAAAGAACTTATTGAAGGCATCCGAAATGTCTGTAAGGAAATTACAGCACATAATTTAAAGATTGTCTTCAATAACAGGAAACGACGAGTGGAAGCTACATCACACATACGTCACAGCATAAGTCAATTTACACGTTTTTAAACTTATACTGCCAAATAACATGACCATCTAGAGCGTAGAAGTATTTGACCGTATGGTATTATGAAGTAGCGAACTTAGATCATCACCTTATTTTATTCTTCTGGTCTAATTTCCATGATGTTTGTTCAATCATTTGTACCGCTCTAATCACTCTCTTGTATAGGTATATTTTGAATTACTCTAACTAGTTTTTTATTCATGTTAAGTTGGTCCAAGCTCTTCCATATTATATTTATATTGGCCATGTCGAAAGCAGCTTTTAAGTGTAGAAATGATAGGTACAGTTCTTTGCCTACATCTATCTTTCTTTCCATGACGTTCCGCCTTCGCATGCTCGCTGCTCCTACCATTCGTTTCCAACTCCTTTCTTCAATCTGTTAGCTATAATCCTGGCAAACAGTTTAAATCAGCTGGATTTCTCAAACCTGCTTTTCAGGCCTTGTCGACGGTATAATGAACTGGCCTAGAGGAAAAGTTCTCGGAGGTACCACAACAATAAACGCCTGCGTCCACGTCAGAGGAAATAGAATCAATTACGACAGATGGGCGGAAGCCGGAAATCATGGCTGGTCTTTCATAGAGGTCTTACCATACTTCAAAAAATCCGAAGATTTCTTAGTGAAATTCCAAGATCCGCAATACCACAAACAAGGGGGACTGTTAGGTGTACAAGACGTTCCTTTCAGATCAAACTCCTCCGAGGCTTTCGTTAGATCAATGCTAGATTATGGATATGAATATGTCGATTATAATGGTAGAGATCAGATTGGAGTATCGTTCGTGCATGGTACCCTCAGAAATGGTAGAAGATCAGGTGGATTCAACGCGTTCTTAGAACCGTTCCAATACAGGGAGAATTTGAAGATATATACTGGAGCTCGAGTGACTAAAGTGTTGATTGATGAAGAGCTTGCAGTAGCGTATGGTGTACAGTATGATATAAACGGAGAAACTCGTATTGCAAAAGTGCAGAAAGAAGTGATACTATCAGCAGGTTCGTTTGCGTCTCCTCAATTATTGATGCTCTCAGGAATAGGTCCTAGAGAGCATTTGGAAGATCTAGACATTCCTGTTATAAAAGATCTGCCTGTCGGGAAAAATTTAGCTGATCAAATCGTCTTGTACGGGTTAACTTTTACCGTAAATGAATCCATAACCATACCGTACGACCAAATTGAAACCAACCCTCAAGTAATGGAAGATTTCTATAACGGCGAAGGTATTTTGACGACTCTGACTGGAACTGAAGCTTTAGCCCTTCGTCAAAACCCCATATTCACCCGATCCAGAGCTTACACTGCCCGACATCGAAATGATCTACATCGGAACCAGCAGCAACAAAGATAATGGTGCCGCATTTAAACAAGCGACCAGAATCAAAGATGAGATTTATGAAGCCATCTGGGGACAAATCCAAAATCAGACGGCCTGCACCATAGTACCAATGTTACTGCATCCAAAATCGCGCGGGCACTTAGAGTTGCAATCGACAGATCCCTACCACGCTCCGAAATTTTACGGCAACTATCTAAGCGATCCTAACAATGACGACGTTAAAGTCTTGATCTCGTCTGTGAGGATGGTGAAAGAGATAGTGAGGATGCCATCTTGGGAAAGATACGACGCTCAACTGGTTGAACCTGTAATACCTGGATGTGACCATATTTCATATGACACCGATGATTATTGGGAATGCTTTATACGACATTTGGGGATTACGTCCAATCATCAAGTTGGTACTTGCAAAATGGGACCCATTTCTGATCCTGAGGGCTGTAGTCGATGCTGATTTGAGGGTGCATGGAGTTGCTGGTTTAAGGGTCGCTGATACGAGTATAATGCCAGAATTAGTTGCTGGTCATACGAGTATACCTACTTTTATGATTGGGGAAAAAGCAGCAGATATGATAAAGAAATCTTGGACAAAATTTTACTGAGGTAAATTAAATATGCTTGTATAAAAATTGATTTAAAATATATACATATCCATTCAATGCAGTCTTTTAATCATTCCCTATCGTCATCAGCGTTTGGATGTTTTTGACAGTAAATACTTTTAAATATTTTTTTACATTCTTCCAGTACAGACACTACACTACCTAATTTTTCTTCTGGTGAAACACCATATACCGGGTGTCCAGCCTAAGATGCAACGGTCCATAGTCGATTTATTATTGTTTTTTTTTGAAAAATATTTCAAATAAATGTTGCCTCCAATCATATTCTACACATTTTCAAATTAGTTTCAGTAATGGCGAACTTCCAGTTGTACCGGAAGTAGATACTAACTTTATTATTTTAAATGGAACACCCTGTATATTATTGTATTTTTGGATTCCTTGTTAAATTTAAATAACAATACGTTAGGCATACATTGGGGCTAAGTTGTACCGTTTCCGAATTACATGACGTTTTTTCGAAAAAAAATACATTTGCAATGTCTGCGGTGTTTGGAAATATCTCCGGAAATACGAAAGTTAGAATGATGCGGTTTTCCGCTTTCGCTTAATCATGAAACAGCACACGTCTTTTATTTTAAAATTATTTCGTTTAAATTACAGAATTATTAAATAGGCATCTGTAATTTTCGAACTCTAAAATCATGGATAACTTGATTTTGGTATAGCAATTTTTCCATAAATGGATGTAAAATTTCATTTTCTTTCGATTTTATACGAGTGTCATTATGTCTATCTCCAAAGGTTTTGGAGATATTCGCGATTTTAAGTTTTTCATGATAGATGCGTATTGCGAAGCGCCGACCACCTTTCCCTCGCATTTCACCAGGCTTGGAACTGGCTGCAGTAATACTGGCATGCTTAGAAAGTGGCCAAAAGAATACAATAAGACCACTGGAAACCAACAAAACTTGACATTAAAAAAAAAGAAAACATAACATTGCGAACTTTTTCGAGATAGTAATGTTTTCAAACGAAGCTACCTTCCACAAAAATGGATTTGCGAATCGTCACAATTGTCGTTCTTATGACACACAAAATCCCCATCGATTTATTGCAGCACATAGTCAGTACAGAAGGTCAGTGAACGTGTGGGCAGGTATCATTGGACAACATATCATGGGCCTGTTCTTTCATAACCAACGCTTGATGGGTAGGGTTTATATGGAATTTCTTCAGAATAATTTGGGCGTTCTATCAGAAAATATTCCGTTTGCTACTCGTCAGCTGATGTGGTTTCAACACGATGGTGCTCCATCTCCCAATACTGTCGAATTTCGTCAGTTTTTGGATGTGTCATTTTCAGACCGCTGGATTGGGCGTGGAGGACAGATGACAGATGGCCTCCGAGATCGCCAGATCTTACAAGCTGTGATTCCTTTTTATGGGGTTTCATTAAAAATGAAGTTTATGAGACGCCAACAACAATACCTGATGATATGTGCCATCGTATTTTAAAAGCGTTTAAAGAAGTCATACCAGAAATGCTTAGAAATGTTCAAAAGTATTTGTAAAAGCGATTTCAATTATGTAGCGCCTAAAATGGATCGCATTTTGAATATTTATGTAATAGTGTTGTACAAATTCTCTGTATAATGACGGCACTAACTAGTGTTGTGAGTTAAAATATTCGTTGATTCCGATTATTGAAACATTCGGATGATTCCGATTATTAGATTTCGAAATCGGATGATTCTGATTTTTTTTTTTGTGTAATTATTCCTCGATGTCTATTACACAGACGACCTTTTTTTAGATATCAAATCTCACATGTCCAATATTATTCCGATTCGGTTATTGCAATTATTGAAATCATCCGAATATGTACAACTTATACAAGTATGTCGGATGATGAAATATGGAATGAATATTACTCCGAATGTCGTAGTCTTCCGATTCGGATATTCCGATTATTGAAATCATCCGAATATTTACAGCACTAGCACTAACATTTAAAGTGTAACCTGTTGCGAACAAGACGCTCGATGTGTATGTAAGCCATTCATTGGACAGAGTAATATAGTTCTAAAACTGTTCTGATTTATTTATACCCGTAATGTTGTGTTTTCTTTTATCTTTGCTATGTTCATTTCCAACGCGCTTCAGTAAATTCTACATTTTTTTTAATTTCAAGTTTTGTTGGTTTCCGGTGGTCTTATTGTATTCTTTTGGCCACCTTCTAAGCATGCTAGTATTACTGCAGCCAGTCCCAAGCCTGGTGAAATGCGAGGGGAAGGTGGCCGGCGCTTCGCAATACGTATCTAACATGAAAAACTGAAAAATCGCGAATATTTCCAAAACCTTTGGAGATAGACACAATGACAACTCGTATAAAAATCGAAAAGAAAATTAAATTTTACATCCATTTATGTAAAAATTGTTATACCATTCAATTTTAAAAAAACAAGTTATCCATGATTTTAGAATTCGAAAATTACAGAGCCCTATTTAATAATTCTGTAATTTAAACGCAACAATTTTAAAACAAAAGACGTGTGCTGTTTCATGATTAAGCGAAAACTGAAAACCGCATCTTTCTAACTTTCGTATTTCCTGAGATATTTCCAAACATCGCAGACATTGCAAATGTCTTTTTTTTTCGAAAAACGTCATGTAATTCGGAAACGGTACCACTTAGCCCCAATGTATGCCTAACGTATTGTTATTTAAATTTAACAAAGAAACCAAAAATACAATAATATACAGGGTGTTCCATTTAAAATAATAAAGTTAGTATCTACTTCCGGTACAACCGGAAGTCCGCCATTACTGAAACTAATTTTAAAATGTGTAGAATATGATTCGAGGCAACATTTATTTGAAACATTTTTCTAAAAAAACAATAATAAATCGGCTATGGACCCGGCTGGACACTCGGTATATGGTGTTTCACCAGAAGAAGAATTAGATAGTGTAGTGTCTGTACTGGAAGAATGTAAAAAAAATATTTAAAAGTATTTACTGTTAAAAACATCTAAACGCTGAAAGGAAACATAATGTGCTCTCTTTTGACAAATAAACAAATCCTTTTCTTTCGGTGTAAGTAATTAACCAGAAAAACAAAATTAAATCTAAAATATGCTAAACAAACCGTTTAGTGACCCCTACAACTGAAGCAAATAACACCAATACTTAATAAAACTATGTCTTGCAAATACCGTTAAGTACAAGAGTGTTGCGAAGATGACATTACCTAAAACAGGTTCAGATAACAGAAGTTTGCAAAGTTGACTTCAGATGTTCTTAGTAACCCATTGAAGAACTGTTGATATGTGAATATAAGGTTTCTGGGAAACAAAATGTTGGTAAGTGTGCAAGATTTATCTCTTTGTAATATAATTTTAAAATTTATTATTAATTTTAGGTTAAATTTCTAATATATTTACTTGTATGTCTTGGATTGGCTCCTAGAACTTATGGGCTTTTACCTTAATTTTTATATGCTAATATCACATTGCATTACAATCCAAAAGCGGCTCTCATCAAACCGATTTATCCTGATCAGAATTTCAACAATATTTTCGGAACAAATTGTAAGTATAAATGTTTTATATTTACATCAAGCAAATATATTTTAAATTAATTGATTAAATTAATATTCAACCCAAGATATTTTGCTTTACAAAAATTTAATACTGGATGGAGCAGTTTTTAAAATTTTTTAATTAAGAAAAAGCTTACAAAGTCATCATATTTGATAGCAGGAATCTTTTTGACATAATCTTCACTTGCTTTGTGCAAAGTTATGTCAATTTCGCTTTTTTTTTTCAAGAGGAACTACAGTTTTACTTTTGCATTATTTGATAATTTTTTATTCATATAATAACATATGAATATAGTACATAATTATCATCTCTGTTCAAAAATAACAAACAAATGACAGAAAATATATACATGCTGTCTCACCGAACTGGGTCATTTAAATTTTTCTATTTTTCCTTTTTTAATGATTTGGTTGGAATTTTAAGTACCCCATACGAAAATAAAAATAGATACAACTCCTCCCATCTGTTTTTGCCTTATTCATACTTATAAACTCATTAAGGATAATGCAATACTTCCAGTTAGCAATGAGATACATGGTTTCAAAGTTAAATTTAAAGCTCTTGAATTAAAACTAACATACTTTACATAACTTTCATTTATTTTATATTTTTATTGTCTCTTAATAGTACTTAAATAATATTTTTCTCAATGAATCCCAACAATTCTTTATTGCACTTCAATAACTGAGAGAATCCACTAACTGTTAAGCTCAGATGTGGTCCAAGATTTGTCAATTAATAGTGGGGACCCGCTAGAGCGCTTTTGTAAAATATTAGTGGCAGATGACCAGACTAGGTTCGAAGCTGACAGTGGAATATTTTTTGCGCTTTATTCTTTTCAAATTAAATATTACAATAATAATGAAGATACAAAAGACGGTTTCATTTACACAGACTGTTGGTTTGTTGTTGTTTAATTAAGTATATACGAAGGTAAATATCAGTAATTAGTAACATTTTTTTTTTAATTTGGTTCATTGTATTGGAAAATAATCGGATTACCATTAATTCATTCTGTTAATGTAAACAAAAAGAAATTATACAAATATTTCATTTAAAAGCGGGGTGTAATTCAAGATAGGTGGTTGTTCTTAGAGTAAATACCTATAATTTCAAGCAGTTATTGAGATGAATTTTCAACTTTCATGTCACATGAGAATTATAAATATTATCCACATTAAAAATTAATAATTAAAATAAATTAATTAATATCCTACCATTATAATCATACATTTATAAAGGATGGACCACCACAAGTGGTAACATATTTTCAATTTTTTATTAAGGGTTATACAGGTTCAGAAGGACCACATTTCAAAATTATTTTGAAATATACAGGTGACTCAAAGAAAAGTTACACACCAAAGTTGTGAAAAATTAAATGGAACACCCTGTATTTATTACCTTATTTAGATTCTAATTTTAACGATCTTTAAGATTCTATTAATGCGTCCTATACCTATCTGTTATAGTTTCTTAGTAATTTATAATTTTTTCGTGTATAAACCAACGTGAATGTAGTGGCCTACCCTGTATATTATAAATTACCCACATTTATTTTGAAAGAAATATTTATATAATCTCTTATTGTTTACTTCAACCGAATGAATTAACGATAATCTGATTATTATCAAATGCAATCAACCAAAATAAATTAAATGTTACTAATTACTGAGATTTACTTTCACATGTACCTAATTAAATAATATTTCCAACAGTCTGTGTAAATTAAATCTCCTGTTGTCCCTTCCTTATGATTACAATATTTAATTCGAGAAGAATAAAGCATAAAAAAACATTCCGCTGCCGGATTCAGGCCACCACTACACTATTACAAACTTGTAAGGTAGTTGAGCATTTAGTATTGATGCGAGATGTAAAACTACACTTGACTCTAAAAAAATTAACGTCTGACCAACTTTAGGTAATATTTTACAAAAATACTCCAAGAGGTCCCAACTACCAACTGACAAAATCGGCACCAAATATGAGCTAGCATTTAGAGGGTTCATCTTGTTTTCCTTAACTATTAATTTATTGTCCTGTATTAAGTGAAAATTAATTGAACAAAACAAATGAAACGTGTTAAAAGATGAAGAATGATAAAGAGTTTCAGGTTCCCAAATATTGAACCTAAAATTTAACTATTTGCACGTTATTGTACTTATTGTTCTGAACACCACGTGTATTAAATACATAAATATGTTACATTACCAAACTTCGGCATCATAAATTTGAATATTCACAAAAGGATCTGCAAGACACTCTATCGGTTTACCTGAAAAATAAAAACGCAAATTAATATTTGTATTTTAAATAACTATAAACAATGAAGATTTTCAAAACTCATTCAATTAGCGCAAATTTTGAATTTAATTTAGATCAAAAATTAAAAGATATGTTGCTACAACCATTGAAAAGATCCACAATCTTTGTAAAGGATTTCTGACGCAAAAACCAGAAATATCCCTCATAATTAATTAATTACCACAGGGCGGAACGATGACAGACTTTTATCGAAATCGCATAGAAATCATATTCAAGCGTAATGTTTTAAATAGAAAAGCATTGAAAGGATTTGCAAAACAGCAGATATAATATGGTAACACAGTTTTAAAGTTGTAGAATTCAACACTGAATAAATAAACACACTGAAGAAACCAAATAGATAATAAACTGTAAATTAAAAGTAAAACGACAGTAAAAAACATTTTACAAAATAGTCTGAATTGCATAGATATTCATTTCAAGATTTGAGAAATATAAGAAAAGAAACTTTGAAATAGTTATTTAGCGACATTTGTAAATATACAGGGTGAGCCAATAGTGTGAAAAAGTAATATAAGAAACTTTCTGTAGAACACATAACAAAATACTACATACAATAACTGTAATGAATCGGAAGGCCTTTAATATAAAATTATCTAAATATATACAGAGTGTTCAGTAGAAGAGTAGTACTATAAGACCCATTTTTTTTTAATTGAACACCCTATATATTTTTAAAGATTTAAATATTGCATTGTAGTAGCTTTGCGAATATAAAAGTTTTTTAATTTTAATTGCTGGATTGCAAAATGTTAAATTGTTCTATTTATTATTATTATATATTCAATTACGGCCTATACTTTAATGGAATCAATCATCAGTTTTAATAAGGCCTGTCGCCATATCTGCCCTTGTTAAACATAGACCAAAATTTCTTTTTTTAGATAATAGACCTGAAAGTGAATATGCCGAAGAAACTTATGATTTCATAGTAGTAGGCTCTGGATCCGCAGGTTCTGTTATAGCCAATAGACTATCAGAAAATCCAGATTGGAAAGTCCTATTATTAGAAGTAGGAAAAGAGCCAAATATATGGACTGAAATGCCCTCCTTGGCTGGTTATTTCTTATTCACCGACTACAATTGGGGCTACCTAATGGAAAAACAGGATAACATGGCCTTAGGTAATAAAATTTTCGACTTCATTCCGATGATGATAAACATCTTTCTCCCTTAGGTTTGGTTGACAATCGCATGCATTGGCCCAGAGGTAGAGTCCTTGGAGGATCTTCCGTCATAAACGGTATGATTAACATCAGAGGAAATAGAGAAGATTTCAACAGGTGGTCCAGGAACGGGAATAAGGGTTGGTCAAACAAAGAACTGCTGCCATACTTTAAAAAAATCGAAGACTTCCACGTTCAAATCCACGATCCTCCTTACCATCAACAAGGAGGCTTTTTAAATGTCGAAGACGTGCCTTATAGGTCAAAATCGGCTGAGGTATTCGTGAGTGCCATGCAAGAATTTGGATATCCATATGTGGATTACAATGGCAAAAGACAAGTAGGGGTATCATACGTACAAGCCAATACAAGACGAGGTAGAAGGTGCAGCGCTTTCAACTCAATTTTAGAACATATAATGAGGAGGAATAATTTGAAGATATACACCAATGCCAGGGTGACTAAAATAATGATAGATCAAACTAAGAAACATGCTTGGGGCGTCCAATATGTTAAAGATCGCAAATATCACATCGCTAAAGCGAAAAAAGAAGTCATATTATCTGCTGGGGCTTTGAGCTCACCCCAATTGTTGATGCTATCCGGCATCGGCCCTAAAGAGCATTTGGAGGAATTGGGGATACCTTTGGTGCAGGATTTACCAGTTGGGAAAAAGTTGTACGATCACTTAGCGTTCTTTGGATTCACTGTGTTGGTGAATGAATCCATAACGATCCCTTTTAGTGGGATAACACAAACCTTGGAACCTCTAAGGGAGTACATGCAAGGTAGAGGGGTTTTATCGACTATAATGGGTGTTGAAGCTTTGGGAATCATTAGAACACAAGTGTCTGATAATCCCAATCTCAAATATCCAGATATGGAGTTGATATTCTTCGGAAATTCTCATCACATAGACAAAGGCGAAGTGTTCAGAAAGGGAATCAGGATGACTGACGAAATCTACAATGCAGTTTGGAAGCCTCTAGAAGGTAGAAACATCTTTACTATCGTACCAATGCTTTACAAACCGAGATCATACGGTTATCTCAAATTAAAATCGAAAAATCCGTATCACTGGCCGAAATTCTACGGGAATTACTTCACTGATCCAGGAAATCTCGACGTTACAACCTTCATAGCGGCCATAAGGACGGATTCAAGCACTGATAAAGATGCCTTCGCTAAAGAGATACGACGCAAAATTAGTTGATACTCCCTTACCTGGTTGCAGGCATCTCAGATACGATAGCAACGAATATTGGGAATGTGCCCTTAGGCATTTGAGTGTCAGCGTTCACCATCAAGTTGCTACGTGCAAAATGGGTCCCAAAACAGATAAAGAAGCTGTTGTAGACGATGCTTTGAGGGTGCATGGTGTTTCTGGTTTGAGGGTAGTTGATACTAGTATAATACCAGATCCTATAACTGCGCATATTAACATTCCTGCTTTTATGATTGGGGAAAAGGCAGCAGATATGATTAAAAAGTATTATATGATTGTTTGAGGTGTATATTCATGTTAATGAGAAATTGTTATATTTATTTAAATTATATTTATTATATATTTATGGATGTTTTTATATATTCAATGGTAAATAGGTCATGAAATCGATTAAGATATTACTTTACTAATGCGTATGCAACCTAAGTTACAGTCATGCTTCGTTGTCTATATAACTTCGAGTCACGGATGATTTAATGTGTTGTGAATCACTGTTACGTTTGTATGTAATGTGGGACGTATTTTTTTTTTGTCTAAGCAATGCATTTAAGTAAAAAATAACTCGGAGATTTCCTTGTTTTTAGCGCAACTTACTAGCGATAAGTAAAACTAAAAAAAACTAACAAGATACAAATTGCTACTATGACCTTTGACTAATGGCATTGTTTAAATATATCTAGTTAGTCAACGTAATACATTGTCGGAAAAATAAAGTATTGCTCAGGGTAGTGGTGCACTCTATCGGTGAATGTAAATTGGTTTGAAAACGCGATAAATATAACAGGTATAAGAATTATTTATTGTAATTATAATAATTTTCTATCGTCATTAGATGTACACTGGCCGACTTATTTAATGTCGTCGTCTACAGCGTAGTGACTATCAAAACTACTCACCATTTGCATAGGTGCGCGTTCGGCTGGCGTCGGCTGTTCCAGGTAAAGATTTATTGGGGTATACAGTTGTAAAACCCTTCGCAATTATGCAAATTAGGTAGATCTAAGATTATTTGATATCGAAAGTTATAATAATCTTATAAATATTGTGGTTTTGAATTGAAATATCTGTTTTACAGCTTGAGATCAAGTGACTTTTAAAACTAAAGCTCTTATTTTATGTTTAAAAATAATCAAGTGAATGTATAAATAACAAATCAAGTTATATTAATTGCTGGGTTATTTCTATTAAATTTTATTTACTTTATTTGTATATAATTTATTTTTAAAATAGGAAATGTATTAGAAAACAAAAGAGTAATACTGCATAACTTCATTACCTTTAGTTTCAATAAATATTATTATTATAATTACCCACAGGTAAGAAACATCGTAAAATTCGTGTTCCTAAGAAAATCACACATATCCTTTGTTAGACTTTTTGTTAAATGATGCTATTTATAGAGCAATTATATTAAACAGAAATTTTAATATACTACATAAACTATTATCACATTACTAAGAATAAAACTTTCTTTTGAAATTTCAATGGCCAAATTATATACTCATTAATTATATGCATTTTAATCTGGGGTAATTATAAAACTCAGCCGCTTACCATAATTAGTATAAATCCTGATTGTAATCCAAGGACTAAAATTTTACTGGATAATGAGCTGATATACTTATGTGGCAGAGCAACAATTCTGTAAAACTTTTTTTTTAATATTTACGTGAGGAATGAATTTAAATGATTAACAAAACTACATATCCTCCTAATGGTCCTAATTTCAGAATTAGAGGGAAATACTTGCAACACAAAAGAACAAGCATAATTAAATATGAGTACAATTTAAAAATTTTATAAAATTGAGAATGGATTCATGCAAATATTCTTATTTTCGTAAAGACAACAACATGAGTCTATATGATTTTTTTTGCAGATTTATGTATTTTTTCATATATTTATATGCTTTTTAAAACATAAATATAAAAAAAAATGTTTTTAAAAATTTATTGCTCAACTAAACACTATCATGTGGATATATGAGCTCGTCATTCAAAAACACTAGGCGTCGTTGGATTACATAAAGGACTAGTGGTAATTATCGTAAACGGCCGAGTTTTGTAATTGTAGGTAAATGGCAAATGCAAATCTCATAAAAGTAATGAATTTATAATTTGTGTATTAAAATTTCAAAGAAAAGCTTGATTTTCAGTGATGTGATAATTAATATACTTTATTAAAATTGTTGTTTATTACAATTAGGGTTAAATCCTTTCATTTAGAATTATTCTTTTATTAATTTATGGATATATTGTTTTGTTTATATATTTTTCAAAATTTGTTTTTTTTTTTAGTGTATATTTAATTTTGCAGAATGCGTTTCTTTTTTGGTTACGTTTTACATTACCATTTTTTGTTTGTATATGTTTATATATTTAATGACAGTTACGTAATTAGATTTTATATTGTTTATATTTGGAATTAGCATGTTTACTTAAATAAATAATATAACCAGAGTAAACATAGTTTTAATTTTTTTATGAATAGCAATTTTATAGCGTTAGTTACACGTAGCTGGATCCTTCAATAGTAAATGCTAATAATTAAATATTATTGAAGTCTCCATTTAAGAAAATAGTAATTAATAAATGCTTACAATAGCTAATATTTGTTGAAGCTATAGTTTTATGAAGTCTTCCTCTGATGTTTCCTATATCCTACGTTTTTAAAACAATTAATACACAAGATTTGCCATGAATACCATACTTCATTCATTTCTATATGAGTTTTAAGAGTCAATTGGGTCCAAGTTATGAAAGAGATATTTCAATTCAAAACACGTTCAAACCGCTGTGTACAACGTTTACTTGTAACATTGAATAATCCATTTTTTCTACCTGATATGCATAATTGCGAAGCGTTTTACAACTGTATACCCCAATAAATCATTTATCTGGAAAAGCCGACGCCAGCCGAATGCGTACCTATGCAAATGGTAAGTAGTTTTGATAGCCACTACGCTGTAGACGGCGACATTAAATAAGTCGGCCAGTGTACACACTAAAAATTTTTGGTAAAATTCCTATACTAATTTGTGGCAATTTTGTGTCCCTAAAAGCCTGAAATATTCCCAGTAAAATTTCGAAATGCGGGTAACTTTTCCAACTTTTCATTTAGTCTAAAATAATAACAAGTAAAATTTCTAAGGTAATGATAATTTCCATAGAAGCTTTACTTGTCTTAAAAGGTAAAATTACAAAAAAAAATTCAGTATTTCAGATCTTTTTTCTCCAAACAAAACAGAAAATATCCTCGAAATGGAAGTGCCGTGGTAGAGTTTATTTAATTAGAATTGAAATGCAGAAAAGACAAACAAAATATGAATTTTTATCAGTTATGTTAACACAAAATTAGAACTATTATCATGTTTTACATTAAGTAAGCCCATTTTGCCATGTTTTTTTTAAAACTATATATGTATTTTCTTTCGTTTGATTTTCCCTATTCGTTATCTTCATAATATATATAATACATAAGTTGTTGACTTCAAACTGGAAAGAAAAGAAAAACAAAAGTACATCATTATGTATGTATTCTTAAAATAATTCATAGATAATAAGAGAAGTATTTGTCTAAAGCTTTTGTTTTAAAGCACTTACGAGTGTCTCTGAATTCTCTAGCTCTTTGTTTTATATTTTATTTATTAATAAATTTAAAATTTATTTTGACACATGTCACGTGACCACTAGTATGGCGGTAAATTTAAAAAATATGCCGTGAATCTGCAAAAAGTGAAGTTAGATGACATGATATCCAAAAAAGTTATTTGAAAAGTTGCTTAGAATTCAATTCTAAGGCCACGTGCAAATTTTTGTAAACATATTTAAAAAAAAATAAAAATCATAATTTTTCCAAATATTGTTTCATTGAATTACATATTTCCATTTTTTTTTTTTTTCGATTTTAGCAGCTCAACTGCAATACTATTTCCAAATTTAGTTGATACTCAAACAGTTTTGTGAATTTTTGCATAATTAACATAGCGAAAACGGAAAAGTACGATTTCAGTGTGACAATTGTTGTTGCAAGGGACTGTATCTAGTAGCAATAAATAAAATCTTACAAACATTTCCTCTCTAAACCACTTAGAAAACATTACTTTTATTGAAAATTATCATATTTTTTTTGTTCTCTGCGTTAAAGTGAAATCGGTAGTCCAAAACTGATAACACTAAACATCTAAGCCCTCACAATCTTATTGCACGCACCGAAGGTTTTCATGTAGGTTTCGAAATTACAAAACTCATTAGAAACAAATAACCAGCATTTTTAGCTAATGATAGGAATACTTAATAAGCAAAAACATTTAAACAATAACTAGTAGTAATGAACAACTAAGAAATGAAACTCTAAAAATGCATACTTGTTAGACATACATATCGTTGTGCTTCTTATAAGTAAGGTAGGCTTTGAAATTAGAAACAAAATAATGTAGTATACTATTTTTTTCGCAGCAGCAAATGAGGGAGGAAAGTGGACACTTTCCTCCCTCATTTGGGATTTATGATAATATATTAGGTAGTAAATTAAAGTATTATGGGAGTATTATGGGAAAATTTCTAACATTTCGGCATTCTATTTAAGTTTCTGTACATTCACTTCCATTCAGTACGGAATTATATTATATACACAGTATTATCAAAAAAAAATGATTTTTATCAAGACAAGTTACTTAAATTTGTGTGTAGAAACTTTCTGGCAATTCTGTTGTAGAATTCCATTACAAAATAAGACCAATTTACCAAGGAAACAAGCATTTCTTCCAGTGGGAAAAGAATCCGCTAGTCAGGTAAGTTTCTTCGAACACCGAACTCTATTTTATTGATAAGATTTTCATGCTTTCCTCAGAAGAATGAACCTACAGCTATTGCTTTCGGCATTTCTACTAGTGGTAGATTATATTTGTGATGACGCAACAGCTCAGAGTACTCTAGAAATACTGGAGCAAGTCAGACAGAAGATCCGCTTCTTGGAAACTACAGGCCAAATCAAACGGGACTATCAACCCTATTTCCAAAAAGATATGAAAGATGCGGGTGAATATTTCTTTTCTTAAAAATGTTTTCCTATTTCCTAAATAATCTCCTTTTTGCAGAGACATACGACTTCATAATAGTTGGCGCTGGATCTTCCGGTTCGGTACTAGCTAATAGACTGTCCGAAATCCACAAATGGAAAATTTTGCTCCTAGAAGCTGGAGGTGAACCAGATATGCTATCGGAAATTCCATTCTGGTCCTTTCTGACCCACGCTACGGATCTAAATTGGAACTTCATGCCGGAAAAAGAAAATTTTGGATTGGGTACGCAATAAAGTTAAAAGAGGGCTTGTTTAAAGCATGCTGATTCATTTCCGGACACAGCTTTCCAGGACCAAAGGCTGCGTTGGGCAAGAGGGAAGGGTTTAGGAGGTTCTTCTCTACTAAATCTAATGATGGTCGCTAGAGGCGTCAGGGAGGATTACGACAAATGGGGTAAAAATGGAAACCCCGGATGGACCTACGATAGAATCCTTCCGTATCTGAAGAAATTGGAAAATGTCCACATTCCGAACAATGACGCCGACTACAGAGGGGATAGCGGACCAATTTCTGTGGAATATCCTTATGTGACTGAATCTGGTAGGACATTCATAAAAGCTGCTTCTAATAAGGGATATCCGTATCTGGATTATAATGGAAGGACTAATCGTGGAGTTTCTATTGTCCAGGCCAATCTGAAACGAGGATTGAGGTAAATTATATAGAATGATTCTAGAAACCCACATCAAGCAATAGAAGTGCGTCATCAACATTAATTCTCTGTTAATGTGTGGGTCGGAATTATTTTAGATCATTTGATAGGTTCATATTTTTTTCTGATGAGGTATCATGAAGAAAAAAATGAGCACTTAATATAATAATAACTAATCTAAGATCATTAATTAGTTATAAATCTGTTCATTTTAAAGCTGGCTGTTCTAATTAAAAACCAACAAAAATCTAATATCATGACGGGATCTCACCCACCCCACACCCAACTTTCGAGTCCACCTTCCCTTAAAATATTGCTTTGATGAAAAGTTTTTATGTTTAAAACAATGTAAATTACTAATCTATAAAAATCGTGCCGTGGCAATTTGGGCACATCTTGCCTAAACTAAATTATATTATGGTACACGATCTTACATTATAAATTTTATTATAGGTGCAGTGGTGAGAGATGCTACATCAAACCTATCAAAAACAGGAGGAATTTAACCATACGTCTTGGTGCCCATGTTACTAAAGTCCTAATGAAACATCGTGCTGCTTATGGAGTAAAATACTACAAATTTGGGCGATCCTTCGAGGCCTATGCAAAGAAAGAAGTGATCTTGAGCTCTGGTGCAATTGGTTCTCCACATATTTTACTCCTATCAGGAATTGGACCTAAGAAACAACTTTTAAACTTTGGCATAAAACCAATTGCGGATCTGCCAGTCGGGCAAAAGATTTTAGATCACCAGGCATACTATGGGTTAGGGTTTTTATTTAATCAATCCATAGTATTTGATGCACCAGTAGCGTTTGCAGACAAGTCATTCAAGGAGTTGTACAACGACGCAGAAGGACCCTTGCGTAGCATAGGAACAGTAGAAGGAATATTGTTTACTACAACAACTGTCTCATCCAGCAATAGAACTGACATTGAGTTAATATTTACTTCTAGTTCCCTAAATTCGCCTCCAAACGCTTCCATTGGTGGATTACTAGGACTAGACGAAGGATTCTATACGAAAATGTTTCAACCTTACGTAAATACACCAGCTGGCCTATGTGTTCCAGTACTGCTGCATCCAAAATCATTTGGACGTTTAGAATTACAATCGGCTGATCCTTTCGTGCATCCAAAGTTACACGCCGGCTATTTCACAGATCCAGAAGGGGTAGATATGAAGACAATGATCGCTGGAATTAGAGAATGTATTCGCATAGTATTGTCATCACCGTTTGATAAATATGGCGTCCGAATGATAGACAAGCCAATATTAGGTTGTGAAGGCCATAATTTCGGTTCTGATGGATACTGGGAGTGCGCTATAAGACACTTAACTACTACACTTTTCCATCAAACGACTGGGTGTAAGATGGGACCAGCACACGATCCTGAAGCTGTTGTGGATCATAACTTGAAGGTATATGGAATTGGGAAGCTTAGAGTTGTGGATAGTAGTGTTATTCCTCTCAGCATAACGGGACATCTTAATATTCCGTCGTATTTGGTGGGAGAAGTAGGTTCTGACATCATTAAGGAAAAATATTTGGGTTGCTTCAAGTAAATCTATGAGCTTCTACATAGTTTATTCTTTAAATACTTTACTAAAAATAAGTATAGAATAGAATAAAATATCCTTATTCGTGCATAACACAATTAATTCCTCTTATGAATTTCCATTGTTTTGATCAAGTAAACCCATGGAATAAAATGCCAAAAATAAATGACGTATCAGAAATTAACTTGTAGCATTGAAAATATTATCAGAAATGTGCAATTTAGTGGTATCACTATGAAACAACTAAGAACTTGTGCATCTTGTTAGCGATAATGTTATTTCGGCAAGAGAATTTAATAGAGGGCAACATGATAAACCTCCAGCCAGCAGCAGTACCGTACATCGCATAAATAACATTTTTAACGAAACAGGTAGTGTATCAAGGTATATTCCCAAAAAAACACAAACCATGTAAGAGTGATTAGAAATAACGAGCGAATATTGGAATATTTTCACGATAATCCACATTCCAGCTTGACAACGGCTTCTCCAGACCTACATATCCCCAGAGAAAATATTAGAAGGCGTCTTTTAAAAAACAAGATACGACAAAGTTGATCTTTCAAGAGATCACAAATACATACAAGCTTAGAATTATCGATAGTAATGTAGAAAGTTAGGTTCTGATACGATTAAGGAAAAATATTCGAGTATTTAAATAAATCTACCAGTTCATTATGTCTACTCTTAAACTTCCGTATTGAATCAAGTCTTTCAAGGTTGTCTTAAACTTATGAGCGGCAGTGTATGTTTATGTAACCACATTTCTTCTATTTCGCATAACATACTCTAATTAATTTGGTTGCTGTAACGCATAACATCTAATAAAAGAAGAGCCAAGGATCCTTAAATTACGTCATTATACAACTTTCTTTCAAAACAACAGTACCGTTTGTAAATTCACCAAATAAATTTTAGATTCCACTAATTTTCTGTGTTAAACTTATCCAACCACCAGCACTATTTTCTACTAACGACAGTATACCACAATATAAATATTATTTAAAAAATATTGATCTGAATGCTTGTTATAATATTAGCATACATAAATTCGTTATTTACTATTTGGCACGATTTTGGTATCATGTATATTTGACACTAAACCAATATTTCTAATTTATTCAATTGGCACCACCCTTTTGCTACCTATAAATATATTCTAGCCAGTAAGGTTACAGAGGTAGTGAAGTGTTGTGTCCTCAATGCGCCCTGAAACGAATAGAACGCTGTCTTTTCAGGATTAAAAATCGGTGAAGAGTACATCTAAAACGAAATACCAGAAATAAAACAAACATTCACAACAATAATCATTTCATTGGTTACCTGATATATTTACATATTTAATGTGAAAACGTTTGGATTTATCTGTTTTTTTTTTTTTTTCAAATAAATTCAATTTTAAAACGGCCATTGCGCTCCATATTGTGAGACTGAAAATACGCACAATTAAACATTTTAGTCAACATTCTCTCTCTAATATTTCAACTTTAGGGTCGGCTTTCGGTTCCGGTTCGGTTTTTGGTTTGGTTTCGGTTTTCGGTTCGATTTCGGTTTCAATTTCACTTTAATTTATTTGCGATTTATAAGGAACAATGTATCGTCAATACATAAATCGGCTCGATTTTCGGTTTGGTTTCGGTTTTCGGTTCGGTTTCGATTCTATTTCGGTTTCAATTTCAATTTCAATTTTAATAATAATAATAATTTGTTTTCCATTTATAAGGAACAATGTATCGTCAATATATAAATCGGTTTTCGGTTCGGTTTTCAGTATCGGTTTTCACTTCGGTTTCGATTCGGTTTTCGATTCAGTTTCGGTTTTCAGTTCGGTTTCGGTTTTTAGTTCGGTTTCGGTTCGGTTTTCGGTTCGATTCCGGTTTTCGGTTCGATTTCGGTTTCGGTCCGGTTTTCCGGTTCCGGTTTGGTTTCGGTTGTATTTGAATTTCAAAAAAGTGTACAAAAACAAAGTGTACACTATATGATTCGTCAATGTGTAAAGTAAAACAATGTGAAAGTAATAAAAACAAAAAACACTTAAAAATTAGGTTTGAAAAAATCTTCGTTAGGAAAAAGACGGTATATATTAAAAACTAAGACAGAAAAAACACTTAAAAAAACAAAACAGGACACACTGCAGATACGAAAAGTTCAAGGTTCGGTTTTCGATTCGGTTTCGATTTTCGGTACAGTTTCGGTTTAGTTTACAGATCGGTTTCGGTTCCGGCTCGGTTCGGTTTAAGTTATGAGTTATGCCGATATGGAAAGGCCAACGTTTCCATATCCCTATTCCAAATACACATACTACGAAATTTGAAAAGGCAATTTATACGTTCCAGCACGCGTTAAAAATAGAACAAACACGTGACTATGCATCCATTTGTTTACTTGTTGTTTTAGGTTAACTTCTGCATCACATACATTTACAATAAATATCCCAATAATAATAATAATAATAATAATAATAATAATAATAATAATAATATATATATTTTTGCAATATTACCATTACAGAAATTGTCAGTACAGGTGTATATGTGTAAAGTAATTACATTTGTCAAAATAAAATAAAAGTATATGTATAAATAAAACATTAAATATATAGATGTAAAAAGGGTTTAAAATGTGTAAATAAATAGATATATATAATATAACAAACAGACATGAAAATAAATAGCGGACAAACAGAACATATATATATATATATATATATATATATATATATATATATATATATACATATAAGGTACAGGTGATTTGATGTTAGAGTGAAATAAAGCAATTCTCCTTCGGATCTAGAAACTCCTCTATACTGTAGCACTCTCTCTCGATTAGTAGCTTTTTAACTTGCTTCTTAAAGCTTGTCAGTGGTAGTTGTTTTACGAAGGAAGGCAAGTAGTTGTACAGTTTGGTACCCCAATAACCAACTAATTTTTATGAACAGGTTAACCGATGGTATGGTGTTCTTATGTTGTTCCTGTTACGCGTGGGGTATTCGTGATGACAACTGTTAAGGGGAAATAGGTGTTTGTTATTGTGTACATAAGTGACGACAGATAAGATGTAAATGGAATTCAAGGTAAGTATACTTTCGTTTCTGAAATGGGTTCTACATGTTTCATTGTATTCCAGGTTGCATAAAAATCGAATCGCACGTTTCTGCAGTACGAATATTCGTTGCGCATCTGCCGCCATTCCCCAGAAGTGTATACCGTACGATAGGATGGAGTGGAAGTATGAGAAGTAGGCTGTTCTTGCAGCTTCGTGAGTCGCCACTGTTTTCACTCTTTTTATTGCGTACAATGCAGAGGACAGTTTGTTGGACAGATGGTCAATGTGTTGATGCCACTTCATAGAGGTATCTAGGGTGATACCTAGAAATTTAGCCCCTTCTGGTGAGTTATTTTTTGTTGCAAATCGTAGGCACTGCGTTTTTTCCAGATTCACTTTCAATTTGTTTGCTGAAAACCAATTCTCGGCTGTATTGATCGCTGTCCTGGATTTTTCGGCAACATCTTGACAGTTCTTAGAGAACACTAGAAGTGAGGTATCATCTGCATACAAACAGATTTCTGCGTCTTTGATACTATATGGTAGATCATTTATATATATTATGAATAATAGCGGCCCCAGTATCGATCCTTGCGGAACCCCACATTCGATGCCCTCGAGATCTGAATGCATATTGTTCCAGGACGTAAATTGTGTTCTGTTAGTGAGATAGGATACTAACAACTTTAGTGGCACACCTCTTACCCCATAATAATTCAGCTTGTGTATCAAGATATCATGATTTACCGAATCGAAAGCCTTCGTCAGATCAAGTAAGGTCATTTCAGCATATGTGCCAGAGTCAATGCTGAAATGACCTTACTTGATCTGACGAAGGCTTTCGATTCGGTAAATCATGATATCTTGATACACAAGCTGAATTATTATGGGGTAAGAGGTGTGCCACTAAAGTTGTTAGTATCCTATCTCACTAACAGAACACAATTTACTATTTATTTAATAAACATATTCGGACACTTGACGGATATATCTATTTATTAGCACTTGTTATTCTCTTACTAGGATGTTACTAGGTTATGTTATGGGTTATGGTGTTTGTAGAGTTTTGTGGCTAGAGTTTTTCACTTCTTTTTATTAATTGAAAGATTGTTGGACGTTTAATCATTTATTGGAACCAAGACTAACAACTTAACAAATAGTTTTCAACATTAATTATGCTAGCTCATAGTTTCTAAACTTGTTTCAAACTCGTGACACCGCGCTGTTAGGTAAAACAACGATGACGCTCACATACATTAGGCGCGAAAAACATTATAGGTTATGTCTCTGATCATGCACTTTTAGTTTTCCGAGATCACAACCGCTAAAACCGAGCTTATCAAACAAAAGCAACTGTCAACTGTTGTGTCAGTAATAGCGGAAACTGTTTACGATCGGTTTAAAACTAATACGAATCATAAGTAACACAAATTGTAAACAGATGTCGACAATAGCCTTAACAGTGTTGATGTACGGGCAAGATATACTTATAATTTGCCTTAATTCTACTGTTTACCTCTTTGTGATGTAATTGCTTTTACCACGTTGTACAATTTCGTGTCGTAAAACAGGGAAAACCGGTAGCCCTTTCTGATTTGTATTTCAATTATATATAATAATATTTATGTTTGCCTAGACTACTGCAAATGATCGTCAATAGGGCGATATAAATAGAAATTTATTTATATGTAACTAGTTATATAAGCCACTATAGAGATGCATTAGGACTATCAGTCAAGAGATTTCCACAATAAGCCCACCGTCAGTAAGAGCAGTGGGTTTCTTGATAAATTTTCAAACACAGTATACATTTGGATTCTTAAATTCTCAAAATAACTTTTAAATATCCCAGTATCATAAGAGAAAGATAAACCACCAACCACGTCTACCAACTTGTACACATTAAAATTTCAATCAAGTTTTCATTCAGTTTATTGCCAGTTTCTGTTTTCTAAAATGAATTGCACGAATGCTGAGATGTGTGATATGCATTTCGTTTACGGTCTTGCCAACGGAAATTCGCGTGCTGCTAGACGTCTTTATAAAGAACGATAGCCGAACCGTATCATCCCGCATCATTCAATATTTGCCCATCTTCACCAACGTCTTAGTAAAACGGGAAATTTTAAAAAACGGACGACTGATAACGGGCACCCATCTACAGTGAGAACTCCACAAGTTGAAGAAATGGTACTAAATGAAATTGAGGACCATCCTACTACAAGCACCAGAAAAATTGCGTTTGCTTTAAACATTAGTCAGGCCACAGTTTGGAAAATATTGAAAGATCAACTGTTGTATCCATATCACATTCAACGGGTGTAGGTACTTTTGCCGGCAGATTTTCCGCAAAGAGTGGCTTTTTGTCAATGGATGCAACACAAAATCGCACAAAATCCTGACATTCTTCACCGACGAGGCTACTTTCTCTAGAAACGCGATTATTAATTTTCATAATAATCACATATGGGCCGAAGAAAATCCGCACGAACTAGTAAATGCCCGTCATCAACATCAATTCTCTGTCAATGTGTGGGCCGGAATTGTTGGGGATCACTTGATAGGTCCACATTTTCTACCGATGCTGTTAAATGGCGAGGTATACTGCAATTTTCTTGAAGAGGAGCTACCCCTACTGCTGGAAGAAGTTCCGTTGCAATTAAGATTACAAATGTATTTTATGCATGACGGTGCTCCAGCGCATTTTAGTTTAGTTGCTCCCGAGTTTTTTGGACAATACGTATCCAGATCGGTGGATAGGACGGGGAGGTCCACCACCGTGGCCTCCTCGGTCTCCAGACTTAAATTCGTTGGACTTTTTTCTCTGGTGTCACCTTAAATCATTAGTTTATACGACTCCCATTGAAGATGTCGATGAACTGAGAAATCGTATTATCGCAGCTTTTCAAACAATTCGAAATACCCCTGGTATTTTAGAACGAACTCGCCAGTCAATACAACGAAGGATAGAAGCTTGTATTGCAGTTGGGGGCGGTCATTTTCAACAGTTAGTATAAGTTAATTTTATTTTACTAATTATTTTGTTAATTTATAATAAAAACATTAATTATGTTAACTTACTATTAAACATTGTACAACTTCAGAACTAAGCGATTTTAGACATATGTTCTTATGAACTTTTATGATCAAAATAACCCAGGAATCAGCGCTTAAAGTTTGTCGCATATATTAAGAATCACCGTGTATACAAAAGAAATATTAATTTCATCGACAATCCTTTATCGACCGATTAACTATTTCTTCGTACTTAATCTCATTTAAGATAAGGTTATAGTAACACTACATATTGATAATGACCAAATAATCAACTACCTAAATATTTAGGAGTTTCCGTATTTGTACTGTGCGCTTGATATAATAGTGTTAGTCAATTTTCCCCCATCCTAACGCTTTATTTACGATAAAATAAAAAAAGAAAATAATTATTCAAAGTTGTATTTTTTTTTACGTAGAATTCCATTACAAAATAAGACCAATTTACCAAGGAAACAAGCATTTCTTCCAGTGGGAAAAGAATCCGCTAGTTAGGTAAGTTTCTTCGAACACCAACTCTATTTTATTGATAAGACCTTCATGCTTTCCTCAGAAGAATGAACCTACAGCTATTGCTTTCGGTATTTCTACTAGTGGTAGATTATATTTGTGATGACGCAACAGCTCAGAGTACTCTAGAAATACTGGAGCTAGTCAGACAGAAGGTCCGCTTCTTGGAAACTAAAGGCCAAATCAAACGGGACTATCAACCCTATTTCCAAAAACGTGTGAAAGATACGGGTGAATATTTCTTTTCTTAAAAATGATATTAAAAATATTTCCTAAATAATCTCCTTTTTGCAGAAACATACGACTTCATAATAGTTGGCGCCGGATCTTCCGGTTCGGTACTAGCTAATAGACTGTCCGAAATCTACAAATGGAAAATTTTGCTCCTCGAAGCTGGAGGTGAACCAGATATGCTATCGGAAATTCCATTCTGGTCCTTTCTGGCCCACGCCACGGATCTAAATTGGAACTTCATGCCGGAAAAAGAAGAAAATTTTGGATTGGGTACGCAATAAAGTTAAAAGAGGGCTTGTTTAAAGCATGCTGATTCATTTCCGGACACAGCTTTTCAGGACCAAAGGATGCGTTGGCCAAGAGGGAAGGGTCTAGGAGGTTCTTCGCTTTTAAATCTAATGATGGTCGTTAGAGGCGTCAGGGAGGATTACGACAAATGGGGTAAAAATGGAAACCCCGGATGGACCTACGATAGAATTCTTCCGTATCTGAAGAAATTGGAAAATGTCCACATTCCGAACAATGACGCCGACTACAGAGGGAATAGCGGACCAATTTCTGTGGAATATCCTTATGTGACTGAATCTGGTAGGGCTTTCATAGAAGCTGCTTCTAATAAGGGATATCCTTATCTGGATTATAATGGAAGGACCCATCGTGGAGTTTCTATCGTTCAGGCCAATATCAAACGAGGATTGAGGTAAATTATACAGAATTATTCTAGAAACCAACATCAAGCAATAGAAGCGCGTCATCAATATTAATTCTCTGTTAATGTGTGGACTGGAATTATTGTAGATCATTTGATAGGTATTTTTTTCTGATGAGGTGCCATGAAAAAAAAATTGAGCTCTTAATATAATAATAACTAATATAAGATCATTAATTAGTTATAAATCTATTCATTTTAAAGCTGGCTGTTCTAATTAAAAACCAACAAAAATCTAACATCATGACGGGATCTCACCCACCACACACCCAACTCCACTCTTGCGCGATTTTCCATTCTTGAAAATCACACGTAACAAAACTTGTGGAACACCACTTCAAGGTTTCTTAACTAAGTGACAGTTCGATGACATTTAGTTTGTCTCTGCCAGATCGCGTCGACAACTAAACAATAAATGAATCACTCCTCCCGCTGCAACCTTTATATCAGCACTTATCGATTCCAGAAGTTTGAAAGAGTACCTTACTACGAATGAATAGAGTCTACTAGTAGGACCTTTCACTAAATTCACAATTAATTTTCGAGGCCAACCTCCCTAAAAATTTTGCTTTGATGAAAAGTTTTTAAAACAATGTAATTGTTTTCCAAGTCAATTATAAAAATCGTGCCGTGGCAATTTGGGCACATCTTGCCTAAACTAAATTACATTATGGTACACGATTCTAAATTATAAATTTCATTATAGGTGCAGTGGTGAGAGATGCTACATCAAACCTGTCAAAAACAGGAGAAATTTAACCATACGTCTTGGTGCCCATGTTACTAAAGTCCTAATGAAACATCGTGCTGCTTATGGAGTAAAATACTACAAAGATGGGCGATCCTTCAAGGCCTATGCAAAGAAAGAAGTGATCTTGAGCTCTGGTGTAATTGGTTCTCCACATATTTTACTCCTATCAGGAATTGGACCTAAGAAACAACTTTTAAACTTTGGCATAAAACCAATTGCGGATCTGCCAGTCGGGCAAAAGATTTTAGATCACCAGGCATACTATGGGTTAGGGTTTTTATTTAATCAATCCATAGTATTTGATGCACCAGTAGCGTTTGCAGACAAGTCATTCAAGGAGTTGTACAACGACGCAGAAGGACCCTTGCGTAGCATAGGAACAGCAGAAGGGATATTATTTACTACAACAACTGTCTCATCTAGCAATAGAACTGACATTGAGTTAATATTTGGTTCTAGTTTCCTAAATTCGCCTCCAAACGCTTCCATAGGTGGATTAATAGGACTAGAAGAAGGATTCTATACGAAAATGTTTCAACCTTACGTAAATACACCAGCTGGCATATGTGTTCCAGTACTGCTGCATCCAAAATCATTTGGACGTTTAGAATTACAATCGGCTGATCCTTTCGTGCATCCCAAGTTATACGCCGGTTATTTCACAGATCCAGAAGGGGTAGATATGAAGACAATGATCGCTGGAATTAGAGAATGTATTCGCATAGTATTGTCATCACCGTTTGATAAATATGGCGTCCGAATGATAGACAAGCCAATGTTAGGCTGTGAAGGCCATAATTTCGGTTCTGATGGATACTGGGAGTGCGCTATAAGACACTTAACTACTACACTTTTCCATCAAACGACTGGGTGTAAGATGGGGCCAGCACACGATCCTGAAGCTGTTGTGGATCATAACTTGAAGGTATATGGAATTGGGAAGCTTAGAGTTGTGGATAGCAGTGTTATTCCTGTCAGCATAACGGGACATCTTAATATTCCGTCGTATTTGGTGGGGGAAGTAGGTTCTGATATCATTAAGAAAAAATATTTGGGTTAATTCAAGTAAATCTATGAGCTTCTATATAGTTTGTTCTTTAAATACTTTACTAAAAATAAGTATAGAATAGAATAAAATATCCTTATTCGTGCATAACAAAATTAATTCTTCTTATGAATTTCCATTGTTTTGATCAAGTAAACCATGGATTAAAATGTCAAAAATAAATGATGTATCAGAAATTAACTTGAAGCATTGAAAATATTATCAGAAGTGTACAACTTAGTGGTGTCACTATGAAACAATTAAGAACTTGTGGATCTTGTTAGCAATAATATTCTTTCGGCAAGAGAATTTAATAGAGGGGAACATGATAAACCTCCAGCCAGCAGCAGTACTGTACATCGCATAAATAATTTTCTTAATGAAAAACAGGTAGTGTATCAAGGTATATTCTCAAAAAACACAAACAATCACAACAACAGTGATTAGAAATAACGAGCGAATATTGGAATATTTTCACGATAATCCACATTCCAGCTTGAGAACGGCTTCTCCAGACTTACATATCCCACGAGAAAATATTAGAAGGCGTCTTTTAAAAAACAAAATACGACACAGTTGATCTTTCAAAAGATCACAAATAGATACAAGCTTATAATTATCGATAGTAATGTAGAAAGTTAGGTTCTGATACGATTAAGGAAAAATATTCGAGTGTTTAAATAAATCTACCAGTTCATTATGTCTACTCTTAAACTTCCGTATTGAATCAAGTCTTTCAAGGTTGTCTTAAACTTATGAGCGGCAGTGTATGTTTATGTAACCACATTTCTTCTACTTAGCATAACATACTCTAATTAATTTGGTTTCTGTAACGCATAACATCTAATAAAATAAGAGCCAAGGATCCTTAAATTACGTTATTACACAACTTTCTTTCAAAACAACAGTACCGTTTGTAAATTCACCAAATAAATTTTAGATTCCACTAATTTTCTGTGTTAAGCTTATGCAACCACCAGCACTATTTTCTACTAACGACAGTATACCATAATATAAATATTATTTAAAAAATATTGATCTGAATGCTTGTTATAATATTAGCATAGGTATATAAATTCGTTATTTACTATTTGGCACGATTTTGGTATCATGTATATTTGACACTAAACCAATATTCCTAATTTATTCATTTGGCACTACCCTTTTTCTGCCTACAAATATATACTAGCCAATAAGGTTAGCGAAGTAGTGAGGTCTTGTGTCCTTAGTGCGCCCACCATCAGTAAAAGCAGTGAGTTTCTTCTATTTATTAAACAAAAAAAAACACAAATTTATTCTCCCAAAAATATATAATACATTTATTCATGTCTTAACACTTTATGGCTTATAAAATTCAAATAGTTTCTTCATTTAATATTGTATTGCGTTTATGCAATAATTTATTATACATACATGTAAGGAATTATAAAACTACCTTTTTTCTTCCTATAATATTATTTATCTTCGTAATGTAATACTTTCAAATAAACTTGGCATAAGGAAATTACTATTAAAATAGAGTGGGGGCCTTAGAGAAAGATATAGTGTTTAGCAAGGAGGTGAAGCGTTTATTTCAGAAGAAACGCGTGCTATTACGATTCGAAGTGATGAAAGCTCAAACATTTATAGTGTTATCTCTGATTTTTCTGGTGAATTCCTTTGACGCAGCAACAGCTCAAGATGTGCAAGAACTCTTGCAGATGCTCAGGCAAAAGGTGCAACGCCTACAAGAGACTGGGCGTATCGACAAGAACGACAAACCATACTTCCAGGAAAAGGTCCAGGATGGAGGTAAAAGAATTATCGCGGAAGCAACACAATGGCTTTAACACTTATTACGAGTTCCTTTGTAGAGATATACGATTTCATAATAGTAGGCGCTGGATCGGCAGGCTCAGCATTGGTTCATAGATTGTCCGAAGTAAGCGAATGGAAGATTTTGCTATTAGAAGCTGGTGGTGAACCAGACATTCTTTCAGATATTCCATTTTGGTCTACGTTAGGCTATCAAACCCACTTAAATTGGCATTACGTGACTGAAAAGGAAGAAAATTCTGCTTTAGGTATGGTATATACACAAATATCGATTATGGCGAGTTATTTTCGCAAAACTCCATTTAGGCATTCAAGGTCAAAGGTACCGCTGGCATAGAGGTAAAGGTTTGGGTGGATCTTCGCTTATAAACCTCATGGTGGCTACTAGAGGTGCCAAGGCGGATTACGATAAATGGGCCGCCATGGGAAATCCTGGATGGTCTTATGAAGAGATCCAACCGTATTTGAAGAAATTAGAAGACGCTCGTGTTTATCGTCAAGATGCTGACTACAGGGGGCATAAAGGGCCTATCACAGTGGAGGATCCGTATTATACTAAATCTGGTACGCTATTCGTAAAAGCAGCTGCTAATAGTGGGTATCGTTATGTAGATTATAATGGGAGGAACCACCATGGGGTCTCCTATGCACAAGCTACCACTAAAAACGGATTGAGGTAAGTTGGAAATATTCATTTCAACGTCTTTCTTAGCCCTACTATTCTTTCCAGATGCAGTGGCGAATCATGCTATATTAGACCCATCAGAAACAGACTCAATTTAACTATACGTCTCCAATCACACGTGACGAAGGTTCTAATAGAGAAAGGCATCGCGTATGGGGTGGAGTACTACAAAGATGGGAAGACTTACACCGCTTACGCACACAAAGAAGTCATTTTAAGCTCCGGTGCTATTGGTTCACCTCACATCTTACTTCTATCTGGAATTGGACCAAGAGAACAGCTCCTTGGTTTCGGTATAGAACCCATAATTGATCTTCCAGTTGGTCAAAAAGTTATAGACCATTTAGGTTATTTCGGCCTGGGTTTTACCTTTAACCAATCCATAGTTCTAGACGCACAGAGTGCAATGCAAGATCAAGCTTTCATATCCCTATATAATCACGGGCAAGGAGTATTACAAAGTCTAGGAACCATCGAGGCTCTAATTTTCTCCAATATCCATACAGGATCTGATAGCGAAGTCGACCTAGAACTAGTTTATATATCTAGTTTCTTGAGCAGTAATCCAAATACTAGTACCGCAGCTCAACTAGCTATAAGACCCGATCTATACGACGCCACCTTCAAACGATACGAAGGTGTGCCAACTGGTGGATGCGTCCCAGCTGTCATCCACCCGAAATCCTTCGGAAAAATAGAGCTGAGATCACCTGATCCTTTGGTTTACCCCAAATTGTACGCCAACTATTACACAGATCCCGAAGGTGCTGATATCAGAATGATGATAGCTGGTATAAAGGAGTGCATAAGGGTCATGTTGTCGCCCCCATTTGATAGATATGGTGTCAGTGTTATCGATGAACCAATATTGGGTTGTCGACACCTTCATTATGATTCCGATGAATATTGGGAATGCGCAGTCAGACACTTAACGGGTTCTCTTTTCCATCAATGTACCTCCTGCAAAATGGGGCCAGCGCATGACCCTGAGGCTGTGGTGGATAGTAGGCTGAGAGTATATGGGATAGCTGATCTTAGAGTGGTTGATACTAGTATTATCCCAACCAGTATGACTGGCCACACTAACATACCAGCCTTTTTGGTTGCGGAAAAGGCAGCTGATATAATTAAGGAAGATCATTTGGGAAAGTTTTGATTTTAAATACAGACTAGTTGTTACTATTATAACATGTTAATACTGCAGAGATATCGTCACAGATACCCTAAAATGTTCTAATCGCAGCCATCTCCAAGATATATTCCAAATCAATGAAACTTTGATCTCAAATAAAAGTTGTAAGAAAAATGTTATTCTATTGTACTATGTATAATTTCAAGAGAAAAATGCGATGGATTTGAATAATAAAATGCTGTTATTGTTGTTTTGTACTGACTGCTACTTTTAATTCACTTTTTTGTTTGTACAACGAGACAGAAAGTGCTGCACAGAAAAATAGTTGTATCTGCATACTCTGACATTTACTAAATTCCAATTTAGTTCTTCATTCTTTCTTGTTCATATGTTTTAATTCTATCTAGATATTTATTTATAACTCAATTCTAATAGTAATGTTGTCTGGGTTTATACAGGGTGTAACAGCGGTAACGCCGTGGTCTCTGGTCGTCAAATGGCAACAATTTTTGAAATGTTTTATATTGGGATATATGTAGGCGGATTAGATGTACAATTTAAAAATAATGTACAAGATACAGGGTGTTCCATTAAGAAAAAACATAACTTTGATGTACTGCTAAGTTTTGGAACACTCTGTATATTGCATGTTATTTTTAAATTGTAGATATAATCCACCTACATATATCCTATAACACGATATTTCAAAAACTGTTACCATTTGACCACCAGAAACCACGGCGTTACCGCTGTTACACCCTGTATATGTATACAGGGTGTATCGAAAATACGATGTGAATTTTGTTAGGACCTAACTACACAATCATATAAAGAGACATATTTTTTGGGAGCTGATTGTATCATTAGGAAAAAGAAATAGGGCCCAAAAATTATTTAGTCCGGGCCTAATACGAGCAAGAGGATTCTTCCTCCTCTTGACAGAATCTGCAGGTTGCCTCATGTGTCAGACCTATGTTGTACATATGCCTATTTAGCTTACAGTGACCAGACCATCTTTACTCGTAAATCTTTAGTAAATTCAGGTCTTTGTTTGCTTGCCAAGTTCACACCGGTCTCAAAAAGTTCTTCTGCCAGCACTTTGCGTCACAATTAATTTATTCTCCGATAAAAATCTGATAGTATTATTCACGGTGTTTTAACATTTCACGGCTTATAAGTTTTCTATAATTGAAATGGCTATATAATTTAAACAATTTCTTCATTTAAGGTAATTTTAAGGTTAACACATTATAGCAATACAAGCATTTTTATATCACTTCATTTACCTCATCACGCATGGAAATAAAAACACTTTTTTGTAATATTTGTTTTCCTTTCTATAACATTCTTATGTTACGGATTTGGCAATTGCAAACAAAATCGGTCTGAAATTCCTTGAATGTGGTGGGGAGCCTTAAACAAAGATATAATGGAGTAAATCATTATTTATTTATACAGAATCAAGTCAGGTGTCTGTACGATAAGAAATACGAGAGAATTTGTTTTGAAGTGATGAAACCTCAAGTATTTATAGTGTTATCTCTGGTTTTTCTGGCGAATCTCTTTGAGGAAGCAACAGCTCAAGATGCGCAAGAACTCTTGCGGATGCTCAGAGAAAAGGTGCAACGCCTACAAGAGGCTGGGCGTATTGACAAGAACGACAAACCATATTTCCAGAAAGAGGTCCGGGATGGAGGTAAAAGAATTATCACGGAAGCAACACAATGTCTTTAATACTCAGGTGTTCCTTTGCAGAGATATACGACTTCATAATAGTAGGCGCTGGATCGGCAGGATCAGCATTGGTTCATAGATTGTCTGAAGTAAGCAAATGGAACATTTTACTATTAGAAGCTGGTGGTGAGCCAGATATCCTAACAGATATTCCATTTTGGTCTACGTTAGGTTATCTAACACACTTAAATTGGAATTACGTGACTGAAAAAGAAGAAAATTCTGCTTTGGGTATGGGATATACGTAAAATATCGATTATAACGAGTAATTTTTGCAAAACATCATTTAGGCATTCAAGGTCAAAAGTACCGCTGGCATAGAGGTAAAGGTTTAGGTGGATCTTCACTTCTAAACTTCATGCTAGCAACTAGAGGTGCCAAGGCGGATTACGACAGATGGGCCGCCATGGGAAATCCTGGATGGTCTTATGAACAGATCCAACCGTATCTGAAGAAATTAGAAGATGTTCGCGTTTATCATCAAGATGCTGACTATAGGGGACATAAAGGGCCTATCAGAGTGGAGGATCCGTATTATACCAAATCTGGTACGCTATTCGTAAAAGCAGCTGCTAATAGTGGGTACCATTATGTAGATTATAATGGGAGGAGCAATCACGGGGTCTCTTATGCGCAAGCTACCACTAAAAATGGATTGAGGTAAGTTGGAAATATTCGTTTCAACGTCTTTCTTAGTCTTACTAATCTTTCCAGATGCAGTGGCGAATTATGCTATATTAGACCCATCAGAAATAGACCTAATTTAACGATACGTCTCCAATCCCACGTGACTAAAGTCATAATAGAGAAAGGCATCGCCTATGGGGTTGAGTACTACAAAGATGGGAAGACTTACACAGCTTACGCGCGCAAAGAAGTCATTTTAAGTTCCGGCGCCATTGGTTCACCTCACATCTTACTTTTATCTGGAATTGGACCAAGAGAACAGCTCCTTGGTTTCGGTATAGAACCCATAATTGATCTTCCAGTTGGTCAAAAAGTTCTAGACCACACAGCTTATTTCGGTCTAGGCTTTACCTTTAACCAATCCATAGTTTTCGATCCACAGAGTGCAATGCAAGACGAAGCTTTTATAGCCCTCTATAACCACGGCAAAGGAGTACTGCACAGCATAGGAACTCTCGAGGGCGTAATCTTTTCTGATACCCATATAGGATTTGACAAGGAAGCCGATATAGAATTGGCTTATATGTCTAGTTTCTTGACTAGTAATCCAAATACTAGCACTGCAGCTCAAATCTCTATAAGACCCGACTTATACGAAGCCACCTTCAAACGATACGAAGGTATGCCGCTAGTGGATGCGTCCCCATTGCCATGCACCCAAAATCCTTCGGAAAAATAGAGCTCAAATCACCTCATCCTTTGGTCCACCCCAGACTATACGCTAACTATTACACGGATCCGGAAGGAATTGACATCAGAACGATGATAGCTGGTGCAAGGGAGTGCATAAGGGTCATGTCGTCGCCTCCATTTGATAGATATGGCGTTAGCGTTATCGATGAACCAATATTGGGTTGTCGACACCTTCGTTATGATTCCGATGAATACTGGGAGTGCGCGATCAGGCATTTGACAGGTACTCTATTCCATCAAAGTACTAGCTGCAAAATGGGACCAGCGCATGACCCTGAGGCTGTGGTGGATAATAGGCTGAGAGTGTATGGGATAGCTGATCTTAGGGTAGTTGATACTAGCGTTATTCCAGTTAGTATAAGTGGACATACTAACATACCAGCCTATTTGGTCGCGGAAAAGGCTGCTGATATGATTAAGGAGGATTATTTAGGAAAGTTCTGAGTTTAATTACTAGCTAATTATTACACATAAAAAAAAAAATAAGGAAAACTACCCTAAAAATGGGAAGCAACTTAGAGTATTGGGTTAACTTTACATCTGCAGGAAAATTTTCGTTGTTTCGACCACTATTGTTAATCTACTAATTTTAAGATGAATGATCCAGAATCCAGAATGAAAATACACAGCAAAAAAATTTGTTTGAAAATGTCAAAATTGATATCATACAGATATCAGTGCAAACATTAATTGCAGGTAATACAATTCACTGCAAGATTAAAACATTTCAGAAAACTTTCATTTACAAAACACATATACGCTTTATAGTAGCGACCAAATACTTATAAGCGCCAGTGTATAATGAAGCATAGATTGCAAGATCATTGTGTACTTTGTGGTTTATCTCGTAAGTCTTCTTTCTCTTACCAAAAATGCACTATCTCTACTTCATATCAGACATGAGAACGATAATTCTATGAAAATTTGCTAAGTAACCAAAGGTCAAATGAGTTTTGCAAATAACAAATAAATTATTAAAACAGAATGGCATGTGACTACGTATTGATGTGTATCAGCTAGATCAGTACACCTATAATCATTTCTTATTATTTCGTGGTTCATTCCCTTTTGTGGTGGATAAAAGCTGTAAGTATTTTTTATGCAATTGTAAAACATTATTGAATATAAGTGCTAATCTGCAATAATTAAAAAATATATTTCATCCAATGCCTAATGTTTATTATTTCTGCTGCTTATTTCTAGTTTACTGCAAGTGCGGACATGTTTTATTAGAGATTATATAATATGTTTGTAAACACATGTATCAATAACAAATGAATCAATTTATTCTAATTTGTACATTACAATTTTATATTGTGCAAAAAAAAATTAAGTTAGTGACTTAACGTTTATGAATACACAACATCTTTTTAAGGTCGCGTTACAGAAAAGGGAGGGAAAATATATAAAAAAAATCTGCGAATTTTTGTTTATAATCGATTTTGAAAGTAAGTAATTGAGAAAATAAAAATATTTTATTTAGTAAGTACAGCTACATTAAGCAAATAGCAGTCGAAATCAGAATATTAAAAGTGTTTTTGTATAAAAAATGAATATGAAATTTATATGTAGTTTATTTTAAGTATTTACTTCTATAAATGCACTAGCAGGCTCTAATTAATTAATTAATTTTATGTGAAAATATTATAAAATATGTAATAAATAAATAAAAGTTACATGTCCTGCAATTATTTCATTTTGCGAATCAATTGTAAATTATTTAATATAAGAAGCTATCTCTATGGTGATGTTCCTTTCGCAAGTTTGAAGTCTATAAGCAGTTGCGAGCTGCTACAGGCGTGACGCCTAAAACGTGTGGCATGTTCCTTTCATGTTGCTATTGTCAGATTTGTTTATATTTGATTTTTTTTGTTACAAAATTTAATGTGCTTGAAATATGATCTCTAATTTAAGATTCCAAAGATTTTTTTTTGTTTTGTGATCAATGACGAACACAAGCATTTGTTTTGGTTTTCTGGGCTTGTTAATTGAATACTAATTTGTAATAATGGTTTTAATTTTTTTTTAGATTTCTTTAAACCTACACACTCTGAAGGATACCTAAATTTTCATTAGCCCCCATTAAATATAAAATTAGTGTTATAAACAGCTTAGTTGGTCGTCGCTATACACTTTCAGAAACACCCAATTTACAGGAAAACCTAAAAGAAGGAAATAAAACTATGTTAAGAAAACAACTATCCTACAAATTTCATTAATAAGCGCATTAAAAATATATATATAAATTTAAATGTAACATAAAAGAAACAAATAAAATGGAAATCAACACTGCACCAACCAAAAAAAACATGTATCAGTATATTACACTCCCAAAGCTATGAGAACAAATCGAAGAAAAATTGAAACCATACAACTTATCCGTCGCGCATAAACTATTTAAAAATAGTACACAACTATACACACAATCAAAACAAAAATGACTACCTCAAGGCGAATCTGGACGACCTTTTAATGAGATTCTCTGCCAGTAGATAGCGCGGATTTTTTCTGCTGTTTTTAGACATACCAAATATTAGACCAGTATACATATGGTCAAAGAAATGTTCCACTGGCATACTATAGATGGCACCACAAGTATTCTCTTATGGAAATATATTACCACTACAAATGCACAACAATAGAAAATGCTGGTGGTGTCATCTATAGTGCGCCAGTGGAACATTTCTTTGACCATATGTATACTGGTATAATATTTGGACATACATACCAATCAAAATATTTTAAATTTGATAAAGAGATTGTTTTGAAAATAGTATTTAAAATTGCGCCAACGTCTTATGGTTTTTTTTTCTTTAATTTTTTTATTTGGTTCTATTTGGCTTCCAAGAGGGAAAAATAAAAAAGTGGTCAAGAGCGACGGTTAAGCGGCACTTACTAGTATTAAACCATTTTGTTTTCTTTCTGATAGAAAATAGCGTCCGAAAGAGGAAAATGCGTTTTCTCTTTGATCTCGTCCGCCAGTGCAACCATAACTAGGATGGTAGCGCACGCATCGAATTGAGTGCTCCACAAAAATGATACCGGCTCGAGTAATCAGATCTTTTCAAAACATTAGTTAGTCTGTCATGTGAACTTGAATGTATAGAATAACACTATTTCATGTGGTTTTTCTTAGAAAAATCAAAATTAAAATGCAAATTAATAAGGTACTATCAGTAATTTTATTTAATTTACTAGGCTACAGAAGAAAGCTATTAATTCAGAAATAAATAATTATAGCACTGATAATATAGTCCGTACTATGAATCAGTAGAATCAGTGATTTAATTTGTAAATTGAGTAACTGCTTTGCCTGTGATCGAAGTTTTTTTTCTCTGAAACTGACTTAGCACTGCAGTTATTGTACCAGAAATATTTACTCTCTTACAAGTAGCAAATTATCAAAACAAGATCCTGTGGTAATTACATATATTTGAATTTATATATAGTAATCGGCTTTTAGATGTAATCCAAGTAAAATAAAAATATTAACAAATGCTTTAATATATTTTTTTTGTATATCGCGCTAATGAAGCACGTGTTACTTTTGTACCCGCATATTTAACTATTTAATAAACACCCAACCAACAAATAAAAATCCCAAATGAATATAATTTGTGCAATACACTAATGTATGCGTTTATTTAGTTGCCGCTATTTTACTATGTTGTACACCCAGTATCGAGCAGCAGTTTGTACAGGTTGCATGTGCATGGATGTGGATATGCAATGATGGATATGTGACAGATACATTTTTTGGGCAAAAAACAATGGATATCCCCATAGGGAAATATAAAAAAAAACACTAAAACATTAAAATATTTATTATTTTTAGCTTACTTGGAAATAAAGGTTCAAAATCTGTACGAAAAATATTATATTGGATAAATCATCAAGTTATATTTACTTGTGTGCAATTTGTGCAATACACTAATGTATGCGTTTATTTAGTTGCCGCTATTTTTACTATGTTGTACACCCAGTATCGAGCAGCAGCTTGTACAGGTTGCATGTGCATGGATGTGGATATGCAATGATGGATATGACAGATACATTTTTGGGCAAAAAACAATGGATATCCCATAGGGAAATATAAAAACAACACTTAAAAACATTAAAATATTTATTTGTATTTTTAGCTTACTTGGAAATAAAGGTCCAAAATCTGTACGAAAAATATTATATTGAATAAATCATCAAGTTATATTTACTTTTAAGTGTGATCCAATAAATTGACACTATTATTATTATTAATTACATATTCTTACGTCAAGAAGGAGAGTATGCGAACTTAAAGAAACTATCAATTTTGTTTTTCATTAGACCTTACTTGTTCTATGAATGTATAAAGTATAACTTTGAAACAAAGAAATTTGTTTAAAAAAAGACGTATTCTTTGATTCAAGGAGCTGGTTATCAATTTTATCCTTATTGTAAAACACTGTGTATATTTATCATTTTTTCGCATAAAAAAACTATTGATTCCATTTTAATGAAATGTTAACATATCTTCACCAAAATAGAGATAAGATTTAAGATAAAAAGAGTAATTAGAGATATGATGGTTTTTATCCGGTAAAAGCCTTTCAAGTTTCAACTTGAGAAAAAAAAATGTTTCCTCTTAACTTAGAACTCTTTTCTCAGCAAGTATTTAATTTATTCAAAAATATTTGGCAATCATTTCATTCAAAAACAAAAACTTCTCTATCAATGCTGATAACAAGTTTAACCCTAACATTCATTCCAGAAACATGCATCTTCTACAGAATTATTTGCTGTTAGCGGCAATATTCGCTATTGATCTAAAAACAGCGTACAGCGATGATACATTCCAATTCATAGAATCCTTACGCCGAGAAGTAAGAAATCTTGAAGCTGCAGGTAAAATCAACAGGAACTATGAGCCATACGAACAGCCCGAGATAAAAGATGAAGGTGAGAAATACAAAAAAAAAAAAAAAAATAACTTCGAGAACACTCAACAAAAAAATTTCTATTTCCTTTGCAGAAACCTACGATTTCATAATAGTTGGAGGAGGATCAGCGGGTTCTGCATTGGTCCATCGACTAACTGAAGTCTCTAAATGGAAAATCCTTCTCTTGGAAGCTGGCGGTGAACCTGATATAATTTCTGATATCCCTCTTTGGTCACCTGCACTTCTTCAAACTCGCATGAATTGGAATTACACCGCGGAAAAGGAAGATAACATCGCCTTAGGTTCGAACCGATCGTAATACGAGTTCTAAATTCTTCAAATCTTCTCGCAATAGGTATGGAAGGAGGCAGAATAAATTGGCCGCGAGGTAAAGTGCTTGGGGGATCTTCCATGGTGAATTTCGTAACCTACACCAGATGCGCCAAAGAAGACTACGATATGTGGGCCAAGTTGGGCAACCCTGGATGGTCATATAAAGATTTGCTACCATACTTTAAGAAGATGGAATCGTGCCACATCGAAACTGATGACCAAGATGTCAGAGGAGACGATGGACCGATATCAGTAGAGTATGGATACAAAAGCAAATATGCCAAAACTTTTGTAGAAGCTGCGGAGAAACTGGGGTACAAATACATAGATTATAACGGAGAAAGGCGTATAGGCGTTTCATATGTACAAGCCAACTTAAAGAAAGGTTTAAGGTAATTCATTTCAAATTTCTAAAAATGATATAGTAATTGTAAGAATCGTTTTGCAGATGCAGCGGTGAAAGTTGTTACATCAGACCGATCAAAAACCGTAAAAACTTGACCATACGTCTTAATTCTTTGGTCACCAAGATACTAATCGAAAATAAGCAAGCTCGCGGAGTTGAATTTGAATTGAACGAAAAAACTTACAAGGCGTATGCCGCGAAAGAAGTAATCCTAAGCGCTGGAGTCATCAATTCAGCCCAAATCTTGCTCCTGTCAGGAATTGGCCCAGCGGAACAGCTTTCAAATTTTGGAATAGAACCGATTCAAGATTTACCAGTTGGACAAAAGATTTACGACCATCAACTCTACGTCGGGCTGGGTTTCGCTTTGAGGAAGGCACAAAGGAAAGTTTATAACGAAAGCGAAATTTTCAAACCAGAATTGTTAGAAGAGCTCTTCAACAAAGGCACTGGGATCTTATCCAGTCCAAATAAAGTAGAGGCTTTGGCTTTTGGCAGGACGGATTTAACAAGTGGGAATGCACCAGATTTCGAGATAATACTAATGCTGTCCCATTATTGCCAAGAACCGGGTTTTAGGAAACTCACCAATCTTGCTAATAAAATTTATGAATCCACGTGCGAGTCTTACAAAGATGTTCAATTATTATCGCCCGTAATTTCTCTCCTCCATCCAGAATCTTTCGGCTATCTAGAGTTAGCTTCTGCATCACCTCGTGTCCACCCAAAGATATACCCCAGATATTTCACTGATGCCGAAGGAAAAGATATGAAGACCATGATAAGAGCTATTAGAAAGACGATGAAGATATTCTTATCGGCACCGTTTCAAAAATATGGAATAGAAACGATTGAGGTGGCTCTACCAGCTTGTAAGGACTTCGAAAAGGATTCTGACCAATACTGGGAATGCTCTGTTCGACATCTAGCAAGCACAATGTTCCACCCTACTACTTCGTGCAAGATGGGATCTGCTAGCGATGCCGAAGCAGTTGTTGATAATAGGTTGAGGGTTTATGGTATGAAGAAACTAAGGGTTGCTGACGCGAGTGTCATCCCAGTACAATTGGCGGGGCATACAAATGTTCCAACGATGTTGGTTGGAGAGAAAGCAGCCGATCTGATAAAGGAAGAATATTTAAATCGTGATGAACTTTAAATTGTCCCGAAAAATGTCAAATAAATTGTATAATATTTTTTTTATATAATAAATAAATGAGTAGATTTATATACAGCGGTCTACAGTGCTGGATCACACTCGCCACCACATTGTTGTGGCGGGCGTGGCAAAAAGAACCACATTCATATAAAGACCATTTCTTTCGACTGAAGGTCAACTCCATACCAAAACGCTGATAGGGGATGGGGATGGTAGTTTCTCTGATAACCTACTCAAGCGCAGTAAGAAAGAAGTTAAGACCATTACTGGGTTGGTAACTGGACACTGTCCCCTGAAAAAGCATCTGTACAACACAGTCGAGTAAGCGAACCGTGTGTAGAAGATGCGAACTATCAGGAGGAAACGAGTTTACATGTAATCTGCACTTGTGAGGAACTTAAGGTACCTAGGCAGAAGTACTTCGGAAGAGATCTATTGGAGCCCTCGAAGATCCTCAAGTTTCCACTGGGCAAGATACTCGGCTTTATAGAGAACACCAAGCTGCTCGAGTGGAAATAAGAGAATCAATAGGGATGGTACAATGAGCACCTTGCTCAAGTGCCCGGATATTAAGTGCCCACCTTTGAATGAATGAATGAATGAATGAATGAATGAACCACACTCAGAATAGTCAAAGAAGGAACGATTAGGCATAGGCCTCAATCTCCTGACGAAAATCAATCCTGGGACATGCCTCAGGATAACAAAACATCAAAAAGATTTAGCTTTGTGAAAAAATTCACCATAAAACTTAGCAACAAAAGCGAGTGGGGTCAAAGCACCATCTTGAATTTGTGTGGAAATGCCATCAAAGGGTACCCTGATGGTTGGTTCCAAAACGACAGAGGGAACTTATATAAATATGTGGGCGTAGAACCAAGTACTTCAAAAACTTGGAGGTATCTTTCAGGAGGAAATACAAAGATGCGTCCAAATCAATACTGATGAGAATTATTAAAAGCAGGAGATTATAATTATGTCTGATAACACTATCCAACACATTTTTTTCTCAAACACCATTACGAGTAGTTTAATTATTATTGGGCATCTATAAGCAGAAGAGGTTTACAGAATTCATCAAACTGAATAAGAAAAATATTCGCATATTAACAGATACTTTGCAATACTTTCTGGCCATTGTAAACTGAAAGGGCATTTGAGTAGGTTAAGTTTAGCAAAAGAATTTGAATATCCATCCACCTCCTCTCAAATTGCGAAGAAGGAGACTTACCTAACCTGGGGTCTTCTTATATGCTGGACTTCCTGAAACGAATAGGATTGGAAGACCAGTTGTAAAACGGCAAGAATAGGGGACACAATAGATTTCTTAGGTCGTAGTGTAATATCACCCTTCATTCATACATACATACAACGGCCTATAAAGAATAAAATATTTTCTTAAGTCTTAAAAAAGAATCTATTACCATATACTGGGTAAATTATTTATTTTTTTTCTTTTTCGCTCATCTCTACCTGATGCCAAAATAATGATTTTAATGCTCTCTAATGAATATAGATTGGCCTATACTGTTGGTCTTCAGAAAACAAAAACAACTTTTCACCTTTAAACCAAACCAACCTTAAAAGTTTGGCAATGGTGTTCTTACAAGTTCGTCGTGTGTTCGCAAATCACTACAAGGTTATCCAGTTATTTAATAATTTCTTTACGCCATGATAATATTTACGGAAATGCGGAACAAGTTTTAGTAATTAAAACGTCTGGCTATATAAAAGCAAACGATGAATCAAATCAAATATCTATAAGTGTTAGTGCACTAGTGAGTACAAGTGATTCAAAAATTGGTTTATAACAACTAATACTAACATCTTCAACCAAATTGGTCAGAGACACATCAATCCAAATTAAATGGAATTTTAAAGTGAGAGAGAGTAGTTGGCTTTCAAGACATTACCAACCATCAATCTGGATTTGGCCCATACTCTGAACATAAAATGAACTATGTAATGCTTATATTAATTTTACTGACATCAGCACACGTGGGTGACACCCAATTTGACGAGGCCTTATTAGACAGATTGGAGATTTCCTAAGAGAAATGAGGTTATCGGTAAGGGGGCCAAACGTCAAAAGCGCTTCTCTTGATCGAGGTAAGAAGTGCAAGAACTAATAACGACAGATTTACATCACCATTCGCTTCCAGACGTGGAAGAATACGATTTTGTAGTAATAGGTGCCGGTTCAGCTGGCGCAGTTGTTGCTTCCAGATTATCGGAAAATCCTAATTGGAAAGTCCTGTTATTAGAAGCGGGTCCATCCGAATTTATTTTAGGCCAAATACCATTCATCGGTCACGCTTTGATAGGGTCGCAATATTATTGGAATTATAAAACGACACCGCAAAATACCAGCTGTTTGGGTGAGAATATCGGATCGAAAAAGAATCCGTGCAAATTTAAATTCAATTTTTAGGATCATTAAACAACCAATGTCGCTTGAGAACTGGTCGAGGTTTAGGAGGAGGATCTGCTATCAATGGCGTAGTCTACGCCAGAGGTAATAAAGCCGATTTCGATGACTGGGAGGCACAAGGCAACCCTGGTTGGAGCTATCAAGACGTCTTGCCTTATTTTAAGAAATCTGAAGACGTGCATCTACCTTGCTATGATAGTAGCTACCACGGACGCGGTGGTCCATTAGAAGTGGAGGAGAATGATAATACTAGCGAAGAAATTACAGCATTTATAAATGCCGGGGAAGAATTGGGTTACAAATATATAGACTACAACGGAGCTGATTCAATAGGGATTTCAAGATATCAAGTTATCGGCAGGAAAGGTAGGCGATTGAGCACTTCCAAAGCATATCTAGAGCCAATTACAAATCGCAAGAATCTGATCATCAAAACTTATAGCTCCGCCACGAAGATAATCTTCAATGAAAATAAAAGAGCAACAGGAGTTTCTTATAGGAGAGAAGGTCGCAGTCTCTTGGCCAAAGCTTCAAAGGAGATTATCGTATCCTGCGGCGCATTGAATACCCCACAACTCCTCATGGTCTCCGGTATAGGACCTAAAGAGAATTTAGAGGAATTTGCTGTGCCCGTGATCCAAGATTTAAAAGTCGGTGATAATTTATTAGATCAGGTAGCCTTCCTTGGTCTGAGCTTCTATTACAACGCAAAGGAAAGCCAAAATCACCTATCTAATCTACTTGATTGGGTATTCGCTGGTAGCGGCTTGTATAGAACTGATGGTGTGGACGTTATGGCGTACGTCAGCACAAGGCCCACTTTAACATACCCAGATATAGAACTATCACTTCAATCACAAACATTGAGCCAGGGATACGAGCTGGCAAAAGCAACTCTTGGTATGAAAAAGGAAGTTTACGATTCGTTATGGAAATCGTATGAAGGCAGGAAGGGTTTTAACATCCTAGTCCGACTCTTAAGCCCAAAATCCGTGGGAAGAGTGAAGATTCAAGCGAACACCACTGTAACTGCACCCCTAATCGACACTAATTACCTTTCTGCAGATGAAGATGTAAATACTTTAGTTAAAGGTATAAGGAAAGCGTTGCGGTTCACACAAACGAAATCTTTTAAGAAATTAGGTGCCAAAATCAATAAATCTAGGGTAGCTGGTTGTGAAATGCATACTTTCGACACGGATGAATACTGGGCATGCGCAATACGTTTTCTGCACATAACTTCCTTCCTCTACCAAGGGACTTGCAAAATGGGTCCGGAAAGAGATCCTGGTGCAGTCGTAGATGAGGAATTGAAGGTTCATGGTGTTGAGGGATTGAGAGTGGTGGATACAAGTGTTATACCGACCCGTATGACGGGGCATCTTGAGGCGGTGGCTGTAATGATCGCCGAGAAAGGCAGCGAGTTGATCAAGGAGAGATGGGTATAAATCTTCGATCGATATTTATTAAAATAATCAACTACAAATGTTAATATCATCAATTTAAATGAGAAATCTGGCATTGACTTTTACGGTGATACTTAATAATAATAATTATTATTATTTTATAAATCTTTTTATGACGGGAATAAAAGATGCCGATACCATGGAGAATTGCAAACTATTGAGATTGTAAGATTAATATTAAAAAGATTAAGACAAACAAGGTTGAATTTCCATTTTAATTACTTAATTGCGGTAAAATAAATTCATATAATTAATGACACGTCAGTCAAACTTTTAAAACAATTCTTCATACACACTGAAAAAAAATAGGTATTTTTTTCTTGGTAAAAATCACTCTTTTTAATAATTTTCCATACTGAATGGGGTTAAATGTACACTGTAAAAAAAGTTGCAGTAAAATTACATGTAAAATCGTTGGTAACAAAGTTGCCTACAATTTTACAGGTAAATTTGCTTCATAAGGTAAAATGTCTACCATCTGGTAAATTTCACATGCTGATGTGCTTTTCAAAGATTCTACTGTAAAATTCGTATGTAATATTTATATGAACTCTATATTTACCGAACACTGAAGTAAATTTCATATGTATTTTTATAAAGAGAGCAAGCAACTTACCTAATTCTTTTATAGCACCTAAAGATCATACTGAATCGCTCACCAGGGATCAAGAAATGAATACGCTTACGCGAAACCTACGATTGTTTGTGACGTACATGATATCATTGAGCAATAATAAGTTCGACAACGAATAGAATTACCTACGCGCAACAGATAAATAATCCAATAACCAATCACATTGCGGCGTATGACTTTCGTGTTTTCATGATATCTATATGTTTTACCCGAAAATTCAAGTAAAAACAAATAAATACAAAAGATCCTCATATTTTTACAGCAAAATTAATAGTTCACTAGTAAAATTACTTTTAAAGTGCACTACATACCCCAAAAAATGCCAATTTTACACTTTTAAGTAAATTTTGAGAGTGAATACAAAATTGTACATGTTTTTTCCTGTATTTTCCTTTTGAATTTTTGTTACATCTTAAACTTACATGAAAAAGCTGTAAATTTTACCGAAATTTCTTTTTCCATGTTAAATATCCTAGAAAAAAACATGTGAAACAAAATTTACATGATTTATTGTAGTAAATTCACAACGTTATTACATGTAATATTCCTGATTTACCATGGCAAAATTACTGTATTTTTTTACAGTGCACAGGAAAATGTTGAAATGTTAGAAATTTTCTCATAATAGAAATATTTTTTTTACATGAATATTATAGGAAAATTTCTATTAAAAGAAAAATCTCTGACATTGTTATGTTACCTGAAAAAAAAATAATATCTCTTAGGAAAAACTTAAAATTTCTGACAATTTGGAAAATTGCAGTTAAAAATAATCTTTTATTCAAAGAAAATTACCTTAGCAAAAATTTTTTTTAAATATATGATATTCAAGTACTTATGATTTTCTTAAAGAAATTATGCATTTTGTGGAAAGTCGGTACAGTTACAGATAAAGTAGTGGTAGTAGATTTACGTCAAAATTGTATTACAAAACTCTAAATCATCACGTCATGATGTGCTAAACGTATAATAGCAAAGTTTTCTGGCCTATAGTAGGAAATACGTTAAACATATTCTGCAAGTACAGAAATTGTCGTGAAGATGGCGGTTCTCTTATTTCACTACACTAACTTTCCATACTCGATATAAGATTTCTACATAGCAGACATAGCTATCAAATATTTATCTATTACTTGCCAGATAAATATTTATTAGGAACTGTTATCACAACAATTGCCCGATTGCATATGGTGGCTCTCGATTTTTGCGAATCAATATGAAGAGTAAACGTGTAACTGACGTGCAGTGGTTTTGGGTAATTATTAAAAATGTTCATATTTTGTTTGTTATTTATGCATTAAATTCCAATTAAATACACTTTACCAGGACATTTTCATTTCGACGATATTTTCCTTTTTGTTAGGTAAAAAATCAGAAATAACTGAACTTTTCTTTGTAATTTTACTTTTAAACAAGTAAAACTTCTATTGGAAATTGAAAAAGATGTACCGAGCCAGGTAAAAGCGTCGCTATCTTCTCTGACAAACAGTCCACACTTAAAGCGATCAGCTCCACAAGCGTGGACTCTAAGCTGATTTGGGACTGTGTAAGCGCCCTAAATGAGATAGGCATCCAAAGGAAACTAACCCTGGCCTGGGTCCCTAGCCATCACAAGCTGGCCGAGGTTCGTCAAGGCCATTCGTTGGAGCCGACCCCTCTTCCGGGACTACCAAATCGCAGATTAAAAAATCCATCAATGAATGGTTACATAATCAGTCCAGAGAGTGGTGGCAAAAATCACTAGGATAAAGATAGACAAAAGAGTGCCTAAAGGAGCAGAGGCCTGAATTCAAGAGAGATTTTCTGAATAAAGACAGGAAGACTGTCAAAATAATCGTAGATCTGCTGACTGGTAATTGTAGACTGAATAGGCATATGTACAACATAGGCTTGGCAGATGATGCAACCTGCAGATACTGCCAAGAGGAGGAAGAAACTCCAGTTCATGTGTTGTACCAATGTGAAGACATGGCGAGGACAAAGTTTCTAGTAATGGGGGAGGAGAACCCCACAGCTAGTAGCTACATAAGGAAGCCGCTCTCAAAGATGATAGGCCTAATTATAGAGAGCGTCCTCTAGGAAAAAGGGGATCACATATATAAGGACGCGGTGAAACAGGTCCATAGGCCACCCCAATCCTTATCTAATCTAATCTATGGAAATTGTCATGAAAAAATATTGGAAAAGTTACCCACATTTCGAAATTTTACTATGGAATATTACAGGTTACATGAACAAAAATTACTTATAATTTGAAATATTACTTCTAAAAGTAAAATACCTGCATCTGGTATTAGGGACACAAAATTTGCCCAAAATCGTAGAAGGATTTTACCAAAAAAAAAATGTTTTAACGTGTGTAGGATAAGAAAATAGTAATAAAAAAAAATATAGTTTGTAGTCCAACACTGGTTTTCCTTGCTATAAACATTTAATTGATATTTAACGATCTAAATTGTGGAAAGTATTTTAACAGCAATATAAACATAAAATAAATTAAATGTCGGTCAATAAATGATTATTCATTAGTTTTTTTTTTTTTTTACGGAACAATGTTTTATAACCCTTAATTCTTTTCTAGAATTCTTCGAAGAATTCCTTCTTGTTAACCAATAGAATGCTTTTTCGCGTGTTCGGTTTGGGCGTATTTCTTCAAAACTTCGGCATTTGGCTTGGGTATACATCGGTATGAGTGTAAATTTGCCTAGATGATGCGGCGAATACAACAATACAGTCAAACTGGCGTCAGAAACAAAATCAATAACTGGGACAGAGGCCATCCTCCCTTTTCCTAACAAATTGATTTAGCTTTTCTGACACTAGGATGGCGGTCCTAGTAATCCTTTAAGAATATGGAGTTGACGACGAGAAAATGGGGAATGAAATATGGCGGTAAAATAACGAAAATTAAAAGAGGTTTTTGGTAATAATTATTAAAAAAAATATATATATGAAATAAAATTATTGTTTCAATTCGTAAATTGTGGCAATTAGGTATAATGTCAAAATAAATTGTTTCACCAATTTATTTAACACATTGTTTAAAACAGTAAAGGAAATAAAAAAGAATAAAAAGAGGAAAAAATAGTAGTTTTATAAAAACGTCATTAATTTTTTTTATATTTCAAATAAAATATTAATAATTAAATAATTTACAAATTGTTAAAAGTACAATATCGGAAGAAATTGATGAAAAAATGTAAAAACTTTTAAAAAAATGTTAGAAAATAAAATAAAAAAATAATAAAAAAGTAGAATATTTGAAAAAGTGACAGAAACATTGTAAAAGAAATAAGCAAGTTGAAAAATGTAAAAGAGGGAGCACACAGTTTAGAAAAAAAATAATAAAAAAATAAAAATAAAACAACTATAAAAGGTATAAAAAAATTAAAACAAAAAAAAAATATTCCAAACTATTTTTTTAAAAATTTACAAATTTAAAAATGGAAAAATGTTGAAAATTATTTATATTAAAAAAATAAAAAAACAAAAACAGCTGCAAAATTTGGAAATAAATTAAAAAGTTAAAAATAAAAAATATGTTATGAAGCGCAAAAAAATACAAAAAAATATATGAAATAAATTGTTTTAATTGACCCAGAAATTGTGGCAATTAGGTATAATGTCAAAATAAATTGTGAAAAATTTAAAACATTGTTTAAAACAGTAAAGGAAATAAAAAAGAATAAAAAGAGGAAAAAATAGTAGTTATAAAAACGTCATTAATTTTTTTTTTAATATTTCAAATAAAATATATAAAATATTAATAATTAAATAATTTACAAATGTGGCAATTAAGTACAATATCGGAAGAAATTGATGAAAAAATGTAAAAACTTTAAAAAAATGTTAAAAAAAATCAAAAAAATATAAAAAAGGTCGAAACAGAGATAAAAAAAAAATAAAAAAAAAGTAGAATATTTGAAAAAGTGGCAGAAAAATTGTAAAAGAAATAAGCAAGTTGAAAAATGTTAGAAATGTTAGTTTAAAAAAAAATAATAAAAAAAAATAAAAAAACAACTATAAAAGATACTATAAAAAATGAAAACAATGGAAAAAAACAAAAAAATATTAAAAAAAAATGTTTTTAAAAAAATCACAAATTTAATAATGGAAAAATGTTAAAAATTATTTATATTAAAAAAATCAAAATAAAATAAAATAAAAATATGTTATGAAGCGCAAAAAAAGACAAAATTATTAATGTTTTACTCTATTACTTAACATTCTTTTCAATACCTTTCAACAGGGAAAAGAAACAAAAAAACGCTACCTCAAGTGTACTGCACATTATATATGGAAATGTAATCTTCAAGAGGCACGATCTAAGAGAACGTCTGATTTCTAGTAAACACCAATAAGATCTGTAAAACGTTTTCTGAAGGAAAATTTAACCCCAACATAAATATCATTGTTTCTGTTGGACAGGTAACGAAAAAAACAGATATATTTTGCCAATACTGGTAAAATGGTGATGCATACTTAGAAATATTTATCTAAACTATGATATCACCATACAAGGTGTTTATAAATTGATGGAAGAATTACACATAGCGATCTTCTTTGTCGATTTCTTAATCGAAAATTCTAATGTATGTTGCATCGTTTATTCGCAAGACTGTTTTGAATAAAAAAAAACCTAGATGTTGCAACATTGTTGTATTTTTTACTTAAGTTAGTATTGATTCACGCGGTAATTGAGGGTGCAGCATGAGGTTTTGCATTCTTAATTTTATTTTACTATAATAAATACTGTAATATTATTAACTTTGTTTTTATTTAAATACTCATTTAAATTGATCTTTTTATAAAACTAAAATTATTTATTTATTAAAAAAATAAGAACATATTTTGGGAATGCCTGTACTTCTGGATATTTACCTTTTCAAATTGAAACATTTTGAAAATCAATCGAGCCATATTAAAACAGGGAAAAATATTGTCGACTTTGTCTTTGAAATCATTACAACGTTCATCGAATTCCTTTTTGATTTTTTCAATTTTGCCACAATGTTATAAAAATAGGCAACTTTAGTAAATAAACAAAGTCAGTTTTTGACTATAGTCAGACTTGTTATTGCATCTCACACGGAATAAAGAATCTAAAAGTTACTGATTCGCCATCTTTGTGCAATTGACATCAGCGCATACAAATGTTCCCGTAGTATTAATTGAAAGGAAGAATATATCCTACAAAGGAATAATGTCTAAATTGTAATGAACTTTAATTCTATCGAGAATATCAAATGTCTTGTACTACAATTAACAATTGATATGTATATAGAAACAAACACCTGTGACTAGGATTATTACAATGGGCTATAAATATTAAAACATTAGTCAACTAAAACTATTTTGTTATCATATAAGGTTGCACTAATTGTATAACAGAATCATTAATCGGAGCAAATTTGGTAATAGAATCGTTTTTATACATTCAATGGTGACGACAATCCAGTTGTATGATTAAGGTATCTATGATATGGCAGTCTCTTTGGCACTTGTGAAAACGCTAGTGTATTTTTTAGGCTAAAGTCAAAAAGAAGTTAATATTTAAAAAAAATGTAAGTATCTACTCAATGTAAATAATTTGTGATTATATATAAGTATACACTGTTGAAAATATTACGGTGTTGGCGTTAATTTTGCGCTAGTCAAATATTTTAGTGTTGATTTTTCCAAACTTTGCCAGACGAGTTGACTACGCGTATTTAATAGAACAGAAATGACTAGAATTTCGTGTGAATTCTTTGTTCAGGTATGAGGATTGACTATTTTTCTAGACATTCAGAAGCGTCAACCAATCAGAATTTTTCCCTCGGATAGAAATATAGAAACCCCACCTATTCTAATACAGTATTGCATTATACGCACCACCTGCATTGCACGTGTATCTGTTTTCGTGTTTGATTCTCCGTATTAACATATCCAAACAAACCACCAAATGTGACTGACTTGCAAAGTGTAACCTCGTGTTATTAAACGTTAATTCCAGGGGGCATAAAAAATTTCAACATCTTAAAGATGTATTGGGAACATCTATTTACGCGATTAGTTTAAACTTGAATCAAATAGCATAAACATTCACTTAATTTTACAATGGTTCTCAAAAAATCATTTTAAAATTGATACGTGTAGTTGAAACCAAAACTTGTAAATGAGTGGTTTTGCATATTTATAATTGAGAAAACGTCTTAAAGAGAGAATATTATAGCACTAAGAAATAGGAGTTGCATATTAAAAAGACGTTGTGTTTAGAAAATGGTGTTTAAAACACCCAATAGATCGCATTCATTTAGTTAAACAGCTAGTAAATTTGTCTAGCCTAGATCAAATAAAATGTGACTAGAAGTATTTTATAATTCCACGTGCCAGTTGGACAAAATAACCCCTTAGCAATAGACAATACTTGACTATCTTTGCTCGTCAAATTTAAACTTCTATAGTTCTCGACAAAATAATACGAAAAGAGTATGGACCTCTCCTGACTATTAAATTAGTCAAAAAAGTGTTAAAATTTTCAACAGTGTATATCTAATTATACAGAGAAGGACATATTAAAGCAAAACTATTTGTTAACATTTTTGACGTTTATGGTATTATGCTAATGTGAAATAATTGTCATGGCCTGGGCTATTAAAAATAGGTATTAATATTTGTGCTAATCATCATAAAATTTCATTCCTTTTTCAAAAAAAATACGTCATTAGGTTTATATTTTATTATCTGATACTAACACATATTTACTAATTCGAGGCTTTATTCAATTATATGAAGTTTATATACAAAGCCGACATAAAAATTAATAACAAAAATACTCCAAACTGTGGCACTAGTAATACTGCAAACTTCTCCTAGCCCTAAAACTTTTTTAAGTTGTTGTGTGTTATGAAAAGACTAAAATGCGGGCAAAACACCACCTACATCTACGTCACACATGCTTCTCGCGCTCATAATTACTGAAAGTTCACTTTTCATTTTACGCTGTCCAACATAGGATAAGATTTCATATTTTTTTATACACATAATTAACCGACGCAAAATATGACGATTTTTTTCCACTTCTTCGTTGTACTTAATTTTATGTCGCAAATAAGCACTGTCTAACTATTCACGTATCTCCACTTTGCCTAGAACATTAAAACCCACGCATGCATTCATGTGAGAAACGGAATTTTCGTGTTTCTTTGCCCTCTCTGCGATATGCTTTAAATCATTGAACCCTTGTTTATTCCACGCACAGACCTCTTTCTTAAAAATTAAGCAGATAAAACAAAATAGTTTATTTGTTAGTGAACGTTCGCACATCCACTCATATTTTTATTAAATATTCTATTGTAAGTTCGAGTTTTACTTGTGGAAGTGTAGTTTATTTGAAGATCAGGAATAGGCCTTCCTTTCTCTTTAATTAAAAGTTTTTCCTCAAATGACAACGTGTTTTTTTTTAAGATTTTGCACTCAATTAACTTCTATCATTAATAATAAACGTCACTTCAAGTCTTTGAAATCACACATGCGCGGTACGCGTTGAAAACGATGCAGTCGCAACGAATGCAAGACGTTAACTGGGGACACGGCATTGCGTGCCCCGAAGCGACCGTATAAGCGCATATAGCGAAGATAAACGGAGCCGTCCGATTCATACTCCAAGTAGGTACATCAGAAAGAGTGCTCCGGAATATAGTTAGCTTCGCATAGCGTTCGCATATACGCTAGCGTCTGCGGTGCGGATGGAAACTTTGATACCATCGTTATAGAAAAACGTAAAAATAATAAAATAAAATAATGCACTGAATTACATGCGAATTTCTTTCTGTATTTATCTTGGTGGTTGGGTGGGCACGTGCCCTTGTGCCCTTTAGTACCAGCCGCCACTGGTTTGCAGCATAAAAATTAATGAAAAAAGGGTTGTGTGTAAGGTTAAAATTAAGGAAATGTTCGGGACTATAGTGGACACCTGTATACAATTATATCGATTTTAATTTCACTGTTGTACGTTGTTACTACAGATAGGCATATAATAGCTTACATAAAGTAATGTTATTTTTGTTCGTAGAATTTAAAAATGGAATAATATATGGGTTATTCCATTTAAATTAACGGAGTAAGCATGTGTTTTCCTACTTTTGGAACAGCCTGTATAGTCAATTAGATTTCAGATTTTCAGATTATGCAGCATTGAATTCTGTAAAACTTTTGTATAAGGGACTTCTTTCTAAAATCAACAATAGAGCTGTAATCAAAGAACCAGTGTTCTATGGGACAGCCTGTACATTAAATGATTGATAATACTACATAATAAGAGAAGAAAAAGAAGTAAAAAGCAAAACAAGTATGTCTTTTTTTAATGGGATAGTGAATTTACTTTTTTCTTTTCAATTTTCTAAAAGAACTTAAATTACCTTCAAAACGATATAATTTAAAAAAATTAGAGGTATAGCAACTTTTCGAAAAATAATAAAATTAATCTTGGATATCCAAGTAATAACGAAAACAATAGCAAAATAATAATCTCCTGACATTCGTATCTGTCAATAATCGAAATTGTTAACTCTTGTCACCATAATGCAGCGAAATATTTCTGCCAATGATGAAAAAAATTTAAGAATTTTTGATCGGTGTACTGATAATACCCAAGAAGCAAGTGCAATGCACTTAAATTTGCATCCCAAGAGACGAAAACCACATCTTCGAATTTTTAAAAGATTAGAACTGGTGTTTTAATTCCCGACCACAGCAGAAGCAACACCCACAGAATTTTGGGGTCAATGAAGTAGTTATTTTGGCATACCTCAGAGCGTATCCACGAAATTACATAAGCGAAGCTGTATAGCTGATTTAGGTATCGACTACTTCACGATATTTGGTATCCTTAAAATAAATAAAATGAAATCATTCAAAATTGGTCTAGTACAAGGATTACATGATGGAGACCATCAGAGACAAGATGCATTTTCTACTTGATTAACTAGCCATAACCATAACTAACTTTGGAAAGCAACCAAATCACTGACAAACCAACCATAATCATCTTCTAATCGCATGGCAAGACGTGATTTTTCTTAAACATAATGATGATGTATTGTGCTGTTATTTTTTAAAATAAGTGCTAGAACTCTTACATGATTGTCATATGTCATAGGCCAACCATGGCTTCTATTATATGAAAATGCTAAGTAAAATTAAAAATTTAAGATGATGTCATGTTTGACATTAAATTCTCTAAAAACAAATCCATTTTTTGCACTTGCACTGAAAAAGTTTTTGGTGAAATTTTATTTTCTGCAAATATCTACTAAACCATACATTATTATCTAGATAAGCTTACAAAGTTGCAGATCTTTTCCATCTAACCCTTACGCATTGGGTCTTATGATTTTCGAGGTCCCCATAGAAATAATGGAAATAAAATCACACTTTATAGAACAAGATTTCAAATTTTAGAAACCAAGACAGTTTAAATATGTTAATTTGGGCCAAAATAATAATAAAAAAAATATTCTAACAATGACCTCTATACCTCTTCCATAAAAAATAAATAGACCTTCAATGCCAACCAGCTGAAAGTTATTAATAACTTGATAATGAATTCGTCAAAAGGTTAGCCAGTTGCAGAAATATTTTTTAATATATACACTACCGGCCATTGAAGTTAGGACAAGTAGTATAATTTTTTTTGAATATTTAATGCTTTTAACATTATTGTAAAAACTTCTACAATAAAGTAAGCATAACTACAAAGTATTTAAGATTGAAATCAACATTAGAATAAGCCTGTTCAAGAGAAAATTTCATTTAACCCAATAACAGGTAATAAAACCATTACAAACGATATTTAAAGGAGCGCCGACAAGCATGTTTACAATAGAGGGGTAGGTCGATAGAGTTGTAAAATTTCACGTGAGTGTCTCCTAAAGGTCTCCCACTATAGCAGGGAATAATTAATATCGTACTTGTTGTGAATTACTCTATTAGTAAACCAGTTACGATACAGTTGTGCAATTGCGGTGTCTGTGAAAATAGTATTTAAAAAGGAGAGCCGATAAGTGTAGAAAAGATATCAGCTATTGTCAAATTACACGAGGAAGGACATTATGTGCATGTGACAACAGAAAAATTAGGAGTGACAAAATCTACAGTTCATTACACCATTCGTCGCTACCTAGACACCGGAATATTCGAAGACCGGAATCACTCAGGTCACAACTTCAAAAGGGGACAATATTTACCAGGTAACTCTGACCGTATTGAAATCTCGAGAAGAAAGTATAATATAGGAGAAGATATCACTTTTTATACACATAATTAACCGACACAAAATATGACGATTTTTTTCCACATCTTCGTTGTACTTAATTTTATGTACTGAGTGTATGAGTACCATGATTATCAGACTAGAGGAAGAGATTACATGCATACTGCAGGTTGCACTCTAAACATCACGAGCTTAGGGGTGAAAAGTACACAATCATCTACCTCGAGAAATTGTATTGATGCAAACTTTTTCGACCTTCCGCAATGCTTTACAGAAATTTCTCCTTCGGCATAGTTTTTATAATTTAGAAGAATTTTTCTGTCACGAACAGTAAATGATATCGCTTCAAATTTCATGCTTCCTGTAATTGATACAGCCTCGGTATTTCCATGCTTACACCTATAATAATACTAGAATTATTCTTCATTTTTTCTTTTGTTCAATTTATTGTTTTTTTTTTTTATAATTAATATCGTACTTGTTGTGAATTACTCTATTACTAAACCAGTTACGATACAGTTGTGCAATTGCGGTGTTTGTGAAAATAATATTTAAAAAGGAGAGCCGATAAGTGTAGAAAAGATATCAGCTATTGTCACATTACACGAGGAAGCACATACTGTGCGTGCGACAGCAGAAAAATTAGGAGTGACAAAATCTACAGTTCATTACACCATTCGTCGCTACCTAGACACCGGAACATTCGAAGACCGGAATCACTCAGGTCACAACTTCGAAAGGGGACAATATTTACGAGGTAACTCTGTGACAAAATTAACAGAGCGTATGCAGTGGTCCGGATCGTAATAAAAACTCGAGAAGAAAGTATAATATTTTAAAGAAAATGTTTTATTTTATTTTTCATTTCTTCTTGTTATTTGTTTATATTTTTGTTTCTACGAATACATTTTGTTTTCTTTCGAATTCCTGTGTTTTTATATAGTTAGCAGTAATTTATTAATTGTCCTAACTTCAATGGCCGGTAGTGTATATATATGATCATTATTACGGAAGTAGGACAAACAGGTGCCATTAAAATCGCTCGCTATATAAAAGCAAATGAAATTCATCAAATATATATATTATGTGTAAGTATGCTGATAAGGCAAGAATAAATCTACAATTCGTCTTATAAACCAATTAAAAATATGTGCAGTTTCAAAGAGAATTCATTACCAGAGATATCAACCGACAATCAGATTTATTGCACATGAGATTATTGCAGGATCTGAAATGAAATCACTGCGATTCTAAAATGAACGTGATAATATTATTGCTTTTACTTACATTAACGAATCTTAGTGAAACACAACTTAATGAAGTTCTGGGACAGATTGGAGACTACATAAGAACAGTGCAGCTGTCAACAAACGGACCTAATGTCCAAAGTACTGCCTTTGATCGAGGTAAGAGTTGCAAGAAATATTGATGACAAATTTATTATGGTATCCGTTTCCAGATGTGGAAGAGTATGATTTTATAGTCATAGGAGCAGGCGCAGCTGGTGCTATTGTCGCATCCAGGCTATCGGAGAATCCCAAATGGAAAGTTCTGCTATTAGAAGCCGGTCCATCTGAATTTCCTTTGGCCCGAATACCATACATGGGCCACGCTTTGGTAGGGTCGCAATATTATTGGGAATATAAAACTACGCCCCAAAATAACAGCTGTTTGGGTGAGATCATTGAACCGAGAAAGAGTTGACGCAATGTAAATTTAATTTGCAGGAAGAGTGAACAACCAATGTCAATTGAGAATGGGTAGGGGTTTAGGTGGTGGTTCTGGTATAAACGGGGCAATTTATGCCAGAGGAGATAGGGCAAATTACGATAACTGGGGAGCCCAAGGCAACCCTGGTTGGAGCTACCAAGACGTCTTACCTTATTTTAAAAAAGCTGAAGACGTGCATCTTCCTCACTATGATAGTGGTTACCATGGGCATGGTGGACCATTAAAAGTGGAAGAAAATTATAACACTAACGAAGAAATCACGGCATTTATAAAAGCTGGGAAAGAATTGGGTTACAAATACTTAGACTATAACGGAGCTAGTTCGGTAGGGCTTTCTCGATTGCAACTTGTCACTAGGAAGGGTAGAAGAATCAGCACCTCCAGAGGGTATCTAGAACCGGCTAGATATCGCAAAAATTTGATTATCAAAACTTACAGCCGTGCCATGAAGATAATCTTCAATGAAAATAAAAAAGCAACAGAAGTGTCTTATAAGAGAAAAGGTCGGAATCTCTTGGCCAAAGCTTCAAAGAGATTATCGTGTCCTGCGGCGCATTGAATACCCCACAACTGCTCATGGTCTCCGGTATAGGACCTAAAGAGGATTTGGAGGAATTTGCAATACCCCTCGTCCAAGACTTAAAAGTCGGTTACCATTTATCAGAGCATACAGGCTTCCTAGGTCTAAGCTTCTATTACAACGCGAAGCAAACTGAAAATGATCTATCTAGAATTATCACCTGGTTATACAATGGTACTGGATTGTACAGGACCTTTGGAGTAGAAGCTGTGGCATTCCTACGAACTAACACTACTTTAATATACCCAGATATCGAAGTAGTACTTCAATCCCAATCGGTGAGCCAAGGCTTCAAACTGATAAACAAATTTCTCAATTATGAACAGGAAGTTTATGATTCAATATGGAAGCCGTATGAAGCTCAAAAAGGTTTCAACTTCCTGGTGGTACTTCTGAATCCCAAATCTATGGGAAGAGTAAAGATTCGAGCCAATACCACTGCGATTCCACCATTAGTCGATCCTAATTATCTCGCTGATAGTTGATGATGTAAATACTTTAGTTCAAGGTATAAAGAAAGCATTGGAGTTCACACGAACGAAATCTTTTAAAAAATTAGGTGTTCAAAATCAATACTTCTAAGGTGGCTGGTTGTGAAATGCATACTTTCGACACGGATGAGTACTGGGCATGCGCAGTACGTTATCTGCACATGAGTTGCTACCACTACCAAGGCACTTGCAGGATGGGGCCGAAAACAGATCCCGATGCAGTTGTAGATGAGGAGTTGAAAGTTTACGGTGTTGAAGGTTTGAGGGTGGTGGATACCAGCGTCATACCGACTGACATGACGGGTCATCCTACAGCTGTAGCTGTTATGATCGGTGAGAAAGGTAGTGACCTGATCAAGAAGAGCTGGAAATAAATTGTCCTTGGATATTTATCAAAATAGGCGATTTTGGAAATTTTAATGTCACAAAGAAAAAGACTCATTCTGTAGGAGCTGCCAGTTTATTTGTGACCAATTTGACGCTTATTTGTGTGGTAATATTTGTGAAAATATCTTCTGGGAGAAAAATAAATGGTGATTGTGGTGGTTGAACTTGGGAGATTAATATTAGAAGTTCAAGAATGACAAAATATAATTTACACACAAATTCTTTAAGACAAAATAAATATATACAGGGTGTCACACGATGAATGACAGAGATCTTTATAATGCAAAACTATTCACGAGAAAGATATAAAAAATTAACTGTATACTAATTGTAAGGTGGATTTGGCCAAATCTAACAAGATATGCACAAATCTCTAGCACTTGCGGTTGTACAGGTGTCCCGTCCAAGACTGAGCTTTCGATTGCAGTTCTATTTTTGATTTTATGAAAAAGTGGTTTATACAAAAGTTCTACAGAATATTTTATTATCTGATACTAATACATATTTACTAATTGGAGACTTTTATCAATTATATAAAGTTTATATACTAAGCCAACATAAAAACTAATGGACAATTAGTCAGAATCATTTAAAATCATTAATTATCTACAAAATTCTGCATAAAGTATCATAAATGCCTAGTATGGATTAAAAGGGTTGTGTGTAAGGGTTGATTTAACGTAAGCAAAAATATAGAGTGCTATTTAAAAAATCAAGTTACCTTTGGCTAAAGTTAAGCAAATAGTAAGGATTATAGTGGACAACTGTATATACAGGGTCGCTAAAAAGTATGGATACAGTTCAATATTTGCAGAACGGTTTAGCAGAACTCGTTGAAATTTGGCATACAGTTAGATGTGTTTAAATTCTATCATCTGAGATTTCTTTCAATTTTCTACCATCATTTATTTTGAAAATACAAGGCTAACTTGATTTTTTTTAAATGGCACGGGGGTCAAATTGATATTTTTTAAAAAGAGCATTTTTTCTGAAGTCAGTATGTAACACATCCCCACTTTATTTTTATTAAAAGGCAAAAAAAAATTAAATTCAAAAATTTAATTCTGGAAAAATAAAACTAAGTTAGCTTTGAAAATGCTGTTGTTGACGATGTGTCACTTGCATATTCGCCAAAAATTAAACTTGTGTGGCAATAATTTGTTTAACAATGGTAGCATTTAAGCGAAACTGATCGTATAGAAATTTCACGATGTTGGTTATGGCGCAGAAAACGAAGTTGTGCTCAAGTAGTGACTCTTTTTAATGAAATTCATCAAACCGGGAACCGATCTCCAGGACGACGGTTCAAAAACCTTACAAAGATTTTCAAGAAACTGGTAGCGTTAAAGACCGTGCAAAGACCTGGACGACCTAGAAATTATTACCAGCGAAGAAAATTCTTTGAATGTTATGTTGGATGTGGTAGAAATCAAAAAATTCAGTTGGCGCTTGAACCACAAATAAGTAGAGGATCATACAAAAAATAATGAAACGCGAAAAAATATCATCCTTATAAAATTCACTTGCTACAAGAATAAGTGACGACGATTTTGACCGCAGAACCGAATTTTGGCGAAACTATGATGCACAGAATACATCAGGATGGTAACTTTCTTAATCGAGTCCTCTTCCCTGATGTGTCAACTTTTTGTCTAAATGGATATGTTAACCGCCATAACAGTCGATATTGGTCTGACAGAAATCGCATTGGATGGAAGCAGGTTCATACGCAACATCGACAGAAATTAATGTTTGGTGTGGCATTATGGTCGGAATATCGTAGGTCTTTTTTCATTAACGGCAATTTAACGTCTGAAAGATATTTGCAACTTTTACAACAACATATTGTTCCACGACTTAGGGAAATATTTCCAAACCACGGCATTCGAAGTTGTATACCAACAGAAACCATATGGTTTCAACAAGACGGGGCACCGCTGCATTTTGGTCGTCAAATGCGCGAATATTTGGATGAAACATTTCCCGGTAGATGGATAGGGCGAAGGGGGGCTATTGGATGGCCAGCTAGGTCTCCTGATCTGACCCCACTTGATTTTTTCCTGTGGGGTCATGTAAAAAATCGAGTGTATGTCAACAGACCATTACAAATCGAAGACCCTACAAGAACGTATAAGAAACGAAATTGCCAGGTATTTCTCCAAATATTTTGATTGATTCTTTGCAAAAATTTTGCTCAACGTGTTCATTTTGCCAGGAGGTAAATGGAAATCATTTCGAACATCTTTTGTACATAAAATTATGTAATTTCTTGTTTGAGCTTCTTTTTATTAAAATCTGTTCTGTTTCAGTTAAATGTGTTATTTTTACAATTATTATTAACTATTATTATTTTTTGGTCAAACTTCACGCAGCAGAGAAGTGACGATAGATAAAGACAACATTTCCAAGGCTAACAAAATTTTTCATTTTTCAAAATTACTAGTTCGAAATTTTTTTTTTAAAGTTTCGATTAAAACAAGATATGGATGTGTTACATCACAGAACGCAGAAAAAAAATCTCTTTTCAAAAATATTAAATCTGACTCTTCGTGCCATTTGAAAAAAAATCAAGTTAGCTTTGTATCCCCAGAACAAATGAAGATAGAAATTTGAAGAACATCTTAGACGATAGAATTTAAACACTTTTAACCATGTACCAAATTTCAACAAGTTTTGTTGAATAGTTTGTATAATATTTAACTGTATCCATACTTTTTAGCGACCCTGTATGTATCAAGCTAAGTATGTATGTATGGTATTTAAAATATAAATCTAGAACAAATGCATATACCTATCAAATTCATTACGATTTTCTGACGTGAAAATGGCTATCCAGGCATACATAAAAGCCAGGAAACATACAAAACACTTACCAAAGAAATGAATTTTCAATTTGTTTGTTTGTTTTTTTTTTGATAAATAAAGAATTCTTATGTTGTTGTCTTAAAACGAAATAAATATGTGCGCATTAATATTGAGTTATTATTTGATAATTGGTCCAGAAAATTTTTCCATGTTTACATGCTTGTTCGACGCTAGAATATTTATTTGTCCGATTTTGATTTCAAGGACTTTTCGAACTGTCTTGGTCTTCTTCGTAATCGCCCAAATCACACATCGCACCCAATCATTACCACAGTTACCTCTGCTCAATCTATTTTCCGGGGATCTGGGCAAATTCCTAGTTGGCGTGGGAAATTCCTGTACGGACCGAAAATTGTAGACCCACAAGATGATAGAGGTAAGTTTCGCGACACCAAAATCCGTACGTATTCGACTAAATTCCGTTTGGTTAAATTGCAGAAATAGAAGAATACGACTTCGTCATAATTGGAGCAGGACCAGCTGGTTGCATTTTGGCGAATCGTTTAACAGAAAGCCCAGATTGGAAAGTCTTGCTGTTAGAAGCCGGGAATGCGGAGAATCCCATCAGCGCGGTGCCCCAAATCGAGCAAGCGTTGCAACTGACCGAATACAATCAAAAATATCAAACTGTTCCCCAGGAAAACGGTTGCTTAGGTATTTTATATATAAATATACAATGACCTATATAAGGTTCAACATAATCCAGAAATTATTTTGACACATGTCACGTGACCTCTAGTATGGCGTCAAATTTAATAAGCATGGATTGCATCAGCAAATGGCGAAGATGGATGACATCAAAAAAAAAAGTTACTCAGACTTCGATTTTTCACCAACATACCAATTTTTATAAACGTATTTGAAAATCCTAGTTTTCATGAAATATCTTTTAAATAAACTACAAATGTCCTTTTTTAACTTTTAACAGCTCAACTGAAATGATTGGATACCATTTCAATCAATCAATTCGTAGTACTTTTTAAATTCTCTGCCATACTTAGTGGCCACGCTGTCAAAATAGTTTTGAAGTCGTCAAACTTGTTAAACCTGTCCCCATAGTGATGGGTGGCTACGAAACAAACTGCTATTTTATAGCACCCAACAACCGTTAGCAGTTTGTAGCAATTATTCAATATCAAATTTGAATATTGAATATAATAATATGAATCAAATATTTTAAAAATGTAATTCAACTATTTCAATAACATCCTGTACATTTAATTTGAAAAAATACAGTTGCAAAACAAACTGGCACAACTAACACCTGTATACGTTAAAACGATTTAACGCCGAAGTCGTTTGATAGATGGAGAGTTTAACGTGTTTCCCCTAGAGGGCGCGCGTCTTGACTCATGACAGCTCGTCAAATGATCGGGTATAAAGTTTGAGATGCAATAATGATGAAAGTGGGTTTGTATTTCTAGTAATGCAAATGACACCTGTGATTGTTACACCTATATACAGAAATTATAGACCAACGTATTGATATTTCTTTTTTTAACCGCATTACAACAAGGTTTTATATATAATACAAAGCTGTTAAATATATTTTGTCCACGAGTGTCGTAAAAATGAACCCATTTTGAGATTGCGAAAATAATGATGCAAATAATTTGGTTTTAAAAATTTATCTAGCAAATATTTAATTAAATATTTTCAAATCAATGATGTGTTTAACGAGCAAACGTTTAGCAACTACGCTACGCATTTCATGTTGCCAGTGTGTGTATTCTAATATCCCCATTTTACCAGCTAACTCAATATTCTATTATTATTGGAAATATGTAAAGGTTGTATATTGGCAAGATATAGTGTTCAACTTGCCACCAACTGCCAGGCGAATGGCATAAATCACTGGGCGAATCATAACCATTATATTATATATTATCCTTTATGGATACATATTGTAGTTTCAGATTGACAATTTAGCAAATATCTTCAGTTATAGAGTTATACAGCACTTGATCTTAAGTTATTTTCACTTATTTCTTTTTTTCATTTAAGTGATTCAGTGAAGCATGACAGACCAGACAAATGACACACCCTGTATATAAACTATCCGCTGTTTATTAATAATTTATATCTAAACTACTGCTGTGTATTTATTGAAGTAAAAGAAAAATGCAAAAAACTATTAACCTCAGAGTTAACCTCGCGAATTAAAACTTGAATCTAACCACGAAAATTAAATTGTGAGTGAATAAAATCAGACTTTCTTAATTACCCTAAAAATTGAAAAGGGTTTAAAATAAAATAATAATAATAATTGATCTTATATCTATAAAGTGCACTCTTTAATATATTAACAATTATTACAATAAAAGTTCCTTGATTGACTAAATAACAGAAAATTAAATTTCAATATTAAATGCATTACAAAATGGCAACAAAGATTTAAAAACACGTCTACTCACGTCAATAGTCGAACAAGGGAGTCCTTAACAAAATCCTACAATTGTTTTTCTTACAAAAATCCCTCTCTCAAAATCGTACAACGCAGACGTATAACATTACAACAACAATATTTAATAGAATACGCATTAAATCAGCACAAGCGAACAATAGACAATTTAATGATTGAATTAATTAAAAATCTTAACACAACATAATTAAAAACATACAATAAACTCTTGAACTAAAATTATTCAAAACAAAACCAAAATTGTAAAAATTCTCGGTAAATCGAAAATCAGCTATTCAAGGAGAAATAAATCACCATAATATGCAACCTAAAATACACTCAGCGATAAAAGGGTTGTATAAACCACAGCACTACGTATCTTAGAGTACTTTCGAATATTAAATAAAGTTTCCTAAAGCAGTATAATAAAATCATTAATATTTGTCTCACATTTATGTGGATAATCAGTATACAGGGTGTGACATTTATCTGTTATCTGTATAAGTTAACCTATCTACTTATCTGAAATATGACTTGATACCGCAAAATTATTTTTGTGTATAGAGTAATTTTGTAATTTCAGTTTAGTCTGAAAACAGACTGAATACAGCTTTGTTATGTATTATTTTAAATAGAACATCTTATTGCTTGGGTATCTTTATTCATATGTCTACAGCGTTCGATCTAGTAAATTATAACATACTTCTATATAAATTAGAACACTATAGGATGAGGGTTATTGGTAGATAATGGTGTCAATCATATCTCTCAAGCCGCAAGCAGTATGTTAAAATTCATAGCCGTCAGTCATATTGCATTGATATAAACTTTGGTCTACCACAAGGTTCTGTCCTGGGTCCCATACTATTTCTAGTATAAGTACATAAACGACTTGCCAAAAGCTTTGAAAAATATATAAAATGCTGTATTGCATACGGCTGATTAGTTAAGTTTAATTATTAAACCGGAAAATACTGATGCAATTAATGTCATGGTTTCTGCAATTACTAAATGAGTGAATTCAAATAATTAATAATTAATGAACAAAAAAACTAAAGTTGTATATTTTCACAATAAAACTAATTGTAAGTCTATTGACACGATCATGGTTTTAATTTAGATTCCTCTTTCAAAATCATATCATCTAATCATAAATGAAAATTTAGACTGGATAGATCATATTGATAATATTTGCAAAAATTTGTAATGCCTTTGAAAAAAAATGTAGCAGTAGTTCTCTATTGACTTTTTATCAATCTAATTTTCTTTCTTGCATGCGATATGAGGTAATTCACTGGAGATTATCACCACAATCTGAAAGAGTTTTCTTAATTCAGAAGAGAGCTTTTATTTATTTGGTTTGTAGTTTCATAAGCGTACACAAAAATAAATTTCTTTGTTACATTATACAACGTGTTTTTTATATCGTAATAAAGCCAGGCATCATGAAACGGATAAAATTCATCTTGTTCAAATAACATTTTGTATAAATGGATCTTTATGCCACATGATACGGAATTAAATCCTTTTTCAATGGCGTATAATATTTCCGATAGCTAATTTGAGTAGTTAGTTACATGATATAATCCCTAATTACCTTTATCTAAAACCTATTTCAATTAAGTGGATAGGTCAGCCATAATAGGCAATCCACAGATAAATCTCACATCTAGTTTGGTATTTTCTATACAATTCTCTTCATATTTCAGGTATGATCGACAACAAATGCAATTTAGCCAACGGAAAAGGTCTTGGTGGTAGTTCAGCCATCGTAATAACATCTACTCAAGAGGCTTCAAGCAAGATTACGACTTATGGTCACAAGAAATCAATAGTGAAGATTGGACCTACGAAAATATTTTGCATACCACAAGAGAGCGGAAGACGTACATTTAGATGTATTCGACTGGGATTACCACGGATTAGGCGGCCCCAGTCAAGTCGAAGATCTCAAGAATCCTTCCAGACTTAGGCAACCGATCTTGTCTGCAGCTAAAGAGCTAAATTACAGCGTTGCAGATTATAATGGTAAAGACCAAACAGGATTTTCCCGCCCACAAACCCTCACCAAAAGAGGCAGGAGGCACAGTACCTCGAAAGCATACCTGGAAAGTATCAAAGATCGTAAGAATTTGTTCGTAAAGACCTTAAGCAACGTGACGAGAATTCTGATCAACCCTGAAACTATGGAAGCAGAAGGTGTTGAGTATGTGAGAAATGGACGTAAGCTTTTGGCGAGGAATAAGAAAGATGTAATCTTGTCAGCTGGTGCAATTAATTCTCCGCAATTGTTGATGTTATCCGGTATCGGGCCGAAAGATCACTTGGAGGAAGTGGGTGTAAAATGCTTGGAAGATCTCCCGGTTGGTGAGAATTTAAAAGATCATCCTATCTTCCTGGGGTTGACTTACGTTTTCGACTACAAGAAATGGGTGGAAGAGAATTATTTGTTGGACTTTTACGATTGGTTAGTCAAAGGCCGTGGCCCTCTAACAACCTGCGGATTAGACGCTTTCGGGCGAATCAGCAGCGGTTTATCAGAAGACCCTGAGTACCCAGATATTGAAATAGGTGTCATCCCCATCGATCTATCTGAAGGATACGACTTAATTGGCCAATTGACCAATTTCAAACGAGAAATATATGATTCTATTTGGAAAGATATTGAAGATGAAGACATCTTCATCCTTGGTGTGACACTGATTAGACCAAAATCATCTGGATCTGTCAGATTGCGTTCAAAAGACATTGCCGACCATCCCATAGTTGACCCAAAATACTTTTCCGAAGGAGTGGACGTGGAAATTATCTTAGAAGGAATAAAAAAGGTTTTGGAACTAGCTGATACGGATTCGTTTAAGAGAATCGATGCTAACATCCAGGATGCATCTACTTACGGTTGCAAAGAGTACAATTTTGGTAGTGACCAGTACTGGAAGTGTGCTATACCTAGGCTCCAAATGAGCACATTCCATTACACTGGAACTAATAAGATGGGAAAAGTAGTTGATGAACGTTTGAGGGTCAAAGGTGTGATAAATTTGAGGGGTAGTCGATGCTAGTGTCATACCTGTTGCTACCACTGGACATACTTTAGCACCAGTTATGATGTTGGGCGAAAAGGCTTCCGATATCATAAAAGATGATTGGAATTATATTTAGGCATCAATTTAATCATTGTAAATAAATTAAATTTGATATGGACTCTAATAAATGATTTAAGTTGTAAATATTCTTTGAGCAATTGAAGTATCTTGAACGACTTTTATTTTTACTAACTTCGCTACACTCTGTAGATCTAACGTTATGTACTGGGCGTTCGCAATTAGAATGAGTTTACGCAATTCAGTGATTATACCAAACGTTAGCTAATTCTATCGCTTACTTTACTAGTGAAGAGTAGATATTCTGATTTTATATATATAGTAATCAACAGTTAAGCTTTACGCAAACTAATTATCATTTTATGCACTAAAGAAGATGATTATGAGTATAATGCTAACCGTGTTATACTACTAATTAAGAAAGAAGCCCAATACATATGCCACTTTTATTTTGTAGACGATCGTATATACCGAGTGCACGCATGCGAGCTGACGATCGGTAACGTAAAGCTGGAAAGAATGACTGGATGGTTTTGATGTATTAGAAACTATTTATGATAGAATATTTTCTTTCACAGCAGCCCTCATTTGAGGGTGGAAAGTTGTACTTTTCCTCCCTAGGGCGGAAAGTAAGTGACATTGACATGATGAAACTGTACATCTTGCTGTGACATTATTGATAGATGACATTAGTACAATCGACCCAGTCCAAGTCAATTTATGAGATAATTGCTACATTACTTAGTATAAATTTCAATTAAAATATTGAACACTTTTTGAAAAACGACGCTAACTTGACAGTTTTCAAAAAAATATTTGACAGATTAAGCCTACTATCTATTATGTCACTTATAGATACGTCTTTATTATTTTTAAACATTTAATTAGTTAAAATTGAACTGGCTGGGAAAGAAATCGTATTCAAACCACGTGAGGAAAGTGCTATTGCAGGTCGGGGGGAAATATTAGGGCACTTTCCTCCCTTGATTTAAAATATTATTACCATGGTATAACTAAATATTTATTTTCAATTAACTATCCTGAAAGCCATTATCCTATCTAAAGTATTATACCTAAGACGATTTGCCATTTCGAAGCAACATTTTTCTTTCATAAATACGTAGTAAAGATAAAATTGTTTCGGATAAATTTTCTTTTTATTATTTGAACTCCAGTGAAAGAAAGCACAATAAAAATATAATAAATATATTTTAATTTTAATTATAATTAACCAATTTTTTGTTCATGTACCAGGAAGATGAGAATATTAAATATGTTTTAAATAACTATGTTTTTTTTTTAGCAACAGTAGTGGAAAAGAGAAGAATATTTTTTTTAATGATAAAATTGTTTTTTAGAACATCGTAATCATTAAAAAAATATTTTTTCTTTGAGCGCCTCAGCAAGGGAAAATTCCTTTTAATATAAATTAACATTTTTCCAGAATAGCACAGAGGGGGGATCAAATATAATTAAAAATAGTTTGTAATAAAATAGTTTTATTATAAAAAAAATATCATTTAAAGCATTTTAAATGCAGCCTCCCCATCCACCGGCATTGTGAAAAAATGATTTAATCATTAAAAAAACAAATACATACTGTAATCATTTTCAAAAATATATGCATACATTAGTACATATTAATAATAGATAAGATTTCGAATTATATTTCTCTCTAAAAAAAATCAACATAATATTATAAAGCAATGATAATATAAACAGCGAAGTTTAAAATATATCAAATTATATTAAATCTTTTGTATCTGACTTACTATCACACAATAATTTCTACTTTAGCCCCCTCGATTTATAATCCACTACTCATTACTAATAAACCCGTCGCTACTTCAAGCGCGTGCACACTGTATATATACTAATCAAAAATTAACATCTAGTTTACACACCAAAGGGCATAGATTATATAAGGCATGTGTTAAGTAAGAAATGAAACGGTAGTAAGTTACGCACAAGGTTGTGGTATGCTGCTTGCACTGTCAATGCCTCCAGAGAATTAATTCAAACCACGAAAGAGCGATTACGAACACAATTCAACTGATAAATTATTATATTCAACGGTTTATGTTTATTATAGTAAATTAATGAGTATAAATAAGTATCATGGGTTTCTTTCATGCATATTACAAAGCTATTTGTTTCGATTTTATATGTATGTAACTTGGTATGTGGTATTCAAACATAATAGCGTTCACAATTACACAATTCTAAATGCGGCACATCCTTTATTTTAGATAAGCAACTCTATTCAATCATTGTAGCACTTTTTCTCTGTAAAATTTCCAAAAATTGTATACAGTATGCCATCAGTAATTACATATATTTACTGATACTTAGAGGATATGCAATTGCTTAATTATACGGTACACTATTTTTAATAATTTTGTTAAAACTGTATAATTCTAAACCTAGTACAGATATTTTTCTTACAGACTGTACATTCCATACATTTTTTTAAACTAGAACTTAAACAATTCAAGAACAAGGCCTAATGAGACGTCAATGACTATACTCTTGGATTAAACTTCACTGAATAGATAACCTCGGACAGATATAGATGATTTGACAGTTGATTAGCATTAAATCCTTTTTTTTTGTTATTGATAACTATTGGTGCAAGGAATGTTAGCGGTAAAAGAAAGAAATGTATCATAAACCTTGTCAACTGCAATAAATGAGTCAGTGACTTTTATTTCGAATTATATTTTTACTTTTATATATTGCATAAAAAGTTTCTATTGTAAATAGTTAAGTTAATCTCTCATTTTTTAAATATCATTGGTATTTGATAATGACACCAATTCTAAAATCCTTGATCACATTTTAGGCATCTATTAGCTGATATTATAATAAAGGCATTTGGAAAGAAAAGTAAGTTTCGCTAGATTTATTTTATGCTTTATTTATTATAATCATATTTAATACCTATACAAAATGAATTTTGAATCAGTTATGAAGGATGATGCTCGAAGTCTTGGAAATTCTGAGTATATACTCTCTCGAAATAGAACTAAGACTCCAAAAAATTAATTCCAAGCGCAATAATTTTGGCAAAACTTTTAAGCAATCGTAATCCTGACACTGTTTACAATTCTACTTGTTAATTGTGTTTATTCTATCCAATTTTTAGGTGTAAAATCCTTCGAATGGCTGTAGATATGCAGTGATAAATCTCTTCATTGTCAATTCTATTTATTAAATTTTAAATAGTAGGATTTTCAACATTTCAGTTAAATTCACATTGCCTATTCGTTTCCCCTCTCTAACACATTTCTCAATAATAAATCGCATGTTGGGAGGGTATCGATAATGATCGATTTAAGAAAAATGGATCATTATAATCCGGAGCAGAAACTATTTAGGAGAAAGTATAATTTTAAGATGGTAATTCCGCAGAAATAACTAGAAATTTATACACTATTATTCATATTTAAGTACTATTTATAACACGATTCGCCGTTGCGAAGCAACATTTGGTTTAATACATAATAAAAGAAAAATTGTTCCGCATAAAGATGTATGAGATTTGGAAATTCAAACATGTGCTTTGGTAGGATTAAAATCGATTATATCATCTCGACAAATTGCTTGCGAATTTGTCATCAACGCAAGAACAGTTCAAAACATTTTACGTAATAATAAATACCGGTCTTATAAAACTGAGATTTCACAAGAATTCTTTCCAGAAGATCATTATTGGTGTATGTAATTTTCTGAAATAATAATTAATAAAGCCTAAATATCTTCATTAGCGACAATTTTTACATCATTGTAGAAAACGTAAAAAAAAAATTATAATTTTCAGTGCAGTCAATGACCCATGTATGTATGTATGTTGTAAGTAAAAGGGTGGTGTTACACTGCAACCTAAAAGATCTATTGTGTCCCCTATTCTTGCTGCTTTACAGCTGGCCTTCCAGTCTATTCCTTTTAGAAAGTGTAGGATGTCAGAGGGCCCCAGTCTAGGTAAGTCTCCCTCTTCGATTTCACATGCTCCCAGGTGAAATGCCCTCGAGTTGCATAGTGCTACGCAGTTTGAGAGGAGATGGATGGGTGTTTCATCCTGTTCCCCACAGAATCTGCATTCAGGATCTTTTTCCAATCCAAGCTAGTTAGGTGTCCTTTCAGTCTACAATGGCTGAAAGTATTCCTGTTAAAATGCGAACTTTGTTCTTACTCAGGTTGATGCATTCTGTAAACCTCTTTGGTTATAAGTTCCCAGAAGAATTTTTACTTTGCTCATTCCCTGCAGATTTTCCCATAACTGGATTTTCTCTGCTCCATTTCTATTTTTAGTTTCTTCAGTATTGTACTGCTACTTAACCCCGAGAAGGGTTCAGGCCTACAAAAGCATTCCAGCCCCTTCCTTTGCGAGGTTATCCGTTATTCGTTTCCTTCCACTCCTGTGTGACCCGGAACCCACAGTAGATTACTTTATTCTTTGCCTAGCTCATTTAGTTTCCCTAGGCATTCCCAGACCATCTTGGAGCTGATTCATATGAGCTCAGCGCCTTGATGGCTGCTTGACTATCAGACATGATGATAATCTCCTGCTTCCGATAGTTCCTATCCATATTGAACTGAACACCATCTTCCAATAGCGTGTATTTCCGCCTGAAATATACTTGGGTTATTTTCCCAAACTTTCGAAATAATGTAGTTCTGGCCCATATATTCCTATTCCAGTTCCTTCTGCCGTTTTGGAGCCATCAGTATACCATTTGATGGCATTTCTATTCAAGTTCAAGATGGTGTTATGATCCCACTCGCTCCTGTTACTTAGCTTTGTGGTGAATTCCTTCACAAAGCTGTCAATGACCCATACTTAAGACAACTTTTTAACATTTAGACGCAATAACCTTATTTAAATACTTGATTCGCGCATGTAATAAATATTCGATATTTATTAAGAAGCTTAAGTATTACAATTCCTAACAAGTTATTACAATTATGTAGACATCTTCTCTTCAGAACATAAAATTTTGTGCATATTCCAAGTTAAACGCTGCCATTCCCAACTTGAGACATCATGTCCTCTCAATGCTGCCTAGCCCTAAGAGCTATGATAAGTAATTGGAGGCGCCAGCTATATTCTTAAAATGTTTGTTTACAAAATAATGTAGAAACCACGAGAAAATTAGAAAAAAAAAACAATTTTTTAAACCTATTTAACGCATTGCTATGGTTAGCAACCCATGTTTGCTGAGTGTATTTTGTGTTGCATATTTTGTTTTGCCAAAAACTGCTGAATCTTTGTACCGAGAATTTCCACAAATTTAGTGTTTAGTTTGTATTAATTTAGTTAAAGAGTTGATTATTTGTTTTAATTTAATTTAGTGTTAAGTTTTTTTTTTTAATTTAATTCTATTCAATTAATTGTATAGCGTTCGCTAGTTTGTTTCAACGTCTATTCTATTAGATTTTGTCGGTGATTTGTGCGTTTGCGTTGTTCGTATTGTTACGACTGCGTTGTAGAATTTTGTGAGGCAGTTCCTTGGTCGACTTGAGCGTGAGTACATGTATTTTTGATTCATTGTTTGCCATTTTATATTTCACTTTGATATTGTAATTTAATTCGCATAATTTGTCTTTTAAATATTCTGTCGATCAAGGAATTCGCTTTATAATAATTGTTATTATATTGATGTGTGCATATTATAGATATAAGATCATTTATTATTTTTGTGCAGGAAGATATGTATTCAGTTTAAATTCTCTCTTTATAGATTAAAAGGTTTAATTTCTCCATTTTTCTAATTTGCTGATTCGTTTTTATTTATGAATCACCTCGGGTTTGCGTGAGTAGAAGCTTGCATTTAGTTTCTCATTCTTGTTATTTACTAGAAATTGTCCATGTTTAATTTAGCTTGTATTAATTTGAAACCACGTGGTTTGAATTTGAAAGATATTGGATTATCTTCCTGAAACAACCAAATCTTTTGCTTTCCATAGGAAATAGCATTGTCCTATTTTAATTTAGAATCAAGTGCAGTTTTTATTTTTTGGCCAGAGCCTTCAGTTCACGGTTTTTTTTTCTGCCATTTTGTAATTTTACCCATTTTATAAAATAAATTTTGTTTGTTGGGTTAAAAAATTCTGTTCTTTTATTTTTAATTAATCCTTTTCAATTTTTGGGGTATTTAAGAAAATCAGATTTCATTCACTCACAATTTACTTTTCGTGGTTAGATTCAAGTTTTAATTCGCGAGGGTAACTCTGAGATTAATAGTTCTTTTGCGCCTTTTTAAAATTTTATCCGTTGAGCTAGCTAATTTAATTTCTTTTTCATTTTTAAAATTTCATTTTGCAAATTCATTTGGCATTTTTCAATCCAGTCAGTCAGCACCAACAGTATGTATTTTATGACACCTTTATTTGACAAATCTCTCTAAATACCTATACATAACTTTGATTCAAACAAAATATACATTTTAAAGTAAATTTAACATTGTATATACAGGGTCTGGCAACAGTTATATCAACTCTGAATAGACCAATAATTTGAATACAAATATCACTAGGATTTGAAATTTGCTATGATAAATCATACTAAATCAATCGCACCAACAAGAAAGCAAAAATTCCTAACAGTTACCAAATGATGGCAGTCATTATTTAACAGTAACTTTTTTAACAGTAAGTTGTCGTAAACGAAATATACAATACTCTTTAAGTGTTTAAAATTAATTAAAAACTAAATGATATTTCTTTATTATATACCTACACTGTAAAAAAAGTTGCAGTAAAATTACATGTAAAATCGTTGGTAACAAAGTTGCCTACAATTTTACAGGTAAATTTGCTTCATAAGGTAAATTCTACCATCTAGTAAATTTCACATGCTGATGTGTTTTCAAAGAATTGTACTGTAAAAATCCGTATTAATATTTATATGAACTCTATATTTACGAACACTGAGTAATTTTCATATGTATTTTTATAAAGAGAGCAAGCAACTTACCTAATTCTTTTATAGCACCTAATAGGTCATACTGATCGCTCAACAGGATCAAGAATGAACACGCTTACGCGAAACCTCGTTGTTTGTGACGTACATGATATCATTGAGCAATAAAAGTTCGACAAACGAATAGATTTACCTACGCGCACAGATCAAATATCCAAGGCGTATGAATTTTTTCGTATTTTTCCCATGATATATATAGTTTTACCCGAAATTCAAGTAAAAACAAATAAATATAAAAGATCCTCATATGTTTACAGCAAAATTAATAGTTCACTAGTAAAATTACTTTTAAAGTGCACTAAATACCAAAAAAAAATGTCAATTTTACACTTTTAAGTAAATTTTGAGAGTAAATACAAAATTGTACATGTTTTTTCCTGTATTTTCCTTTTGGATTTTTGTTACATCTTAAACTTACATGAAAAAGCTATAAATTTTACCGAAATTTCTTTTTCCATGTTAAATATCCTAGAAAAAAACATGTAAAACAAAATTTACATGATTTATTGTGGTAAATTCACAATGTTATTACATGTAATATTCCTGATTTACCATGGCAAAATTACTGTAATTTTTTACAGTGTACCTGGGACAGGATAAATGCAACAAGACAGACACGGATCCAAATTAGATAGGTAATTAGTGAAACTGGGATATTACTGGAATGTGTAGCGTTAAATAGTGAGAGTGACCACCGACACAACCGTCTCCTTTTAGCGTATAAAAAAAGAATGGGTGTATTCGAAATTTTTAACAGTTAATAGGCTTCGAGTGTTTAATCGATGATCAGTCAGCCAATTGATATTTAAGCAAGGGTTAAAATGGCAACTAGGTGGTGATCTTTATTCCCAAATTGAGGGAATAATGAATATGTTAATAAAATATCTGTTCCGAGAAAACAAAAAAATTAAATTGCTAAAGCTAAAATAAAAATTTTCAAAATAACTATCCCAAGTAGGAATTTTTTCTTAGGATAGAATTGCTAACTGTTAAAGTAATGTTTGTTATGTAGTTTTTAGTTGTAGCAAATTTTATTTATTTGGCTTGAATACCATCTTTTCCAAAAGCAATTCTCATACTCAAAACATACCTACTTTTTATTCTTTGCTCTATCAATCATACAAAAACTGACAAAATGGTTAAAGTATCAAGCAAATTCAGAAATTTTACTAAAATAGAAATACGAAGCTCAGCAATTTACTCAGGATCACTTGCATTTTTGCGATAATTATATTACGATATTACGCATAAACAAACTTAATTGTTAAATATTGTCAGCAAATGCAATACCGCAGTATACAAGGATAATACTTTTAAATTTATTTTATTTAGTCACGTAGCATGTGTCAAAATCAATTTTGAGGTTGTTAAACATGTTAAGCCTACCCCAACAAAAAAAAAAAACAGGTTTTAATAAAAAAAAAATCCCATATCCTATAACATTTATTCCATTCACCACATACTAAATTTCTATAATATTGTGCACTAAATTTTCTTGCTATCCCCTTAATTTAAAATATGTTTGCACCAATATTATGAGCAATAAAACATATTAAGTATACTATATTTCTATTGAAGAATACAATCTATTTTTCTCAGTGTTCAGAATTCCAACATCAGAAACGAAAAACCAAAAATCGAACAGTAAACATCAATGAAGCGATAAAGAGACCGAGCGTAACTCGGTTACCATTGAAGATATGCAAGGCCTACTTCCTAACAGCAGCATTCAGCGGTTGATATTTCTTGGCCGATATTAAGCGACGACAAATGCAAATATATACGACTTGCTCTTAAAAAGTGCCTTGTGCAGCAGAAGGAGAATGTAACAGATTCAAGTATATATGTATTTTCTGCTTGATGTATTCCAGTTAGGTACACCAATAATATACATATATAAATGCTGGGTGGAGTGGAAGGAATTGATTATTGTTGTGTTGACTATTAAGATGGTAAGTACTTCATTTATTAAATTATCTTATTAACTTCAATAAATATTATTATTTTTTTTACTTAATTTTTCATTTGGTTTAGTAAATTTATATATAAATAAATATAATTTTTTTATTTCATTTAAAAGGTAATTTCGCGCCATAAATAATTATTAATAACCCCCAAAAAATATTAAAATAATCTTTTTTTTTTGTTTATAACCATAAATTTTATACATAGTGCTGCATTAAATAAGTAGCCCTCTGTTGTTTTACTTATTTTTTGAGATAGAGCTTCTACTGTTAAACAAAGCCTCTTAGTGTTTCGCGTATGGATCCCTAATTTGATAATGAAATAGTTTGGTTCAAGGGGCCAACTTGGCTTCTTGTTATATTAGACCGTATGCATTTAGGTTTATTATATGTTTTTTTCAGTTTTTTATGTGTGGCAGAACATGTTAATAAAAAATCAAATCTCTTTAATCTCCAATTTTTTTTAAATAGAACACCCTGTATTTTAATTCGGAATTAGGAAGTAAATATCATCCCCTATCACTTTATATAAGCATTCACTATACCTATCTTTAATAGATTTTGAGATATGAGCGACTTTTTGTTAAACAGGCTAAGTAGCCCTATCTTTAAATGTTTGTAGCTGGCTCTGAAATGAATTCACGTGAAATTCATGTATTATTTTTGAATAACCATACAAGAATGTCTGTTCGAATAGTCATTTCTATTAATATTGCGTTGTACGAAAGTAATTACAATGATATACATAAATACTTTTAGTTAGTCAATGAATTTGACATTAATCCCATTCAGAGCCAGCTACAAACACGCAAAGATAGGGCTACTTAGTCTGTTTAACAAAAAGTCGTTCATATCTCAAAATCTATTAAAGATAGGTATAGGAATGCTGATATAAAGTGATAGGGGATAATATTTATTTCTTATTCCGAATTAAATACAGGGTGTTTCTATAAATAAAAAGAATACTTAGTCTGTTCAACAAAAAGTCGCTCATATCTCAAAATCTATTAAAGATTGGTATAGGGAACGCTCATATAAAGCGATAGGGGATAATATTTCCTCCCTAATTCCGAATTAAAATACAGGGTGTTCTATTTAAAAAAAATTAGTTTTCTGCATTTGAAAATATGTCACTTTGTTCCTCAGTTTTGAACACCCTGTATGTTAGAACGTAAAGTGTGCTTACCGTTTCTTAGAGTAATATCTACATTCATAACATAGCAAATTTGGAGTCTCTACTTGCAGTATTAACCGAGATATTAATTTCTCAATGATTGCAATGATTATGACTAAAAAAAGAAAAACTTAAATAACTCAAAAACGGCAACATGTAGCTATAGGAATAGCTAATGAGAACCGACGTATTTATAGTTGTAGAATCCAAAAATGAATAAAAAAATTAGATCATTCTATTTAAAATAACAAAGTTGACATTCATTTCCGGTCAACCGGAAATGATATTTTGGTTAAGGTATTTTGCATTTATAGTTCCAATCGAACAGATACTGGTGCCAAAATCTCAAATATAAGTAAATAATAGAACATCATAAACTTTTAATGAACCAGTTACGTGGAATACCCTGTATAGAAGAAAAAATTTTAAACAAAATAAATTTCGAAATAATTTGTTTCAAAAGATATGTAGATGATTGCATAACCGCGTTAGAAGAAAAAAATATACCAGTTTTACTTGAAAATTTTAATTCCTTTCATCCAAGATTAAAATTTACAATTGAAATCGAAGAAAACAATAGCATTACCTTTTTAGACCTCAAACTCATCAACAATGATAACAAAATTCTAACTAAATGGTATACTAAACCAATATGGTCTGGACGTTATCTAAATTTTAAGTCTTCACAACCTTTAGCTCAAAAAGTTAGTTTATTATTAATTTAGCTGACAGAGCAATAATATTAACAAGTCCAGTTTTTCGATCAGATACTATTAACAAAGCAAACAATATTCTACAACAAAATAATTATCCAAATTCTCTTATAAACAAAATATCCAAACAAAGAATTTTTCTTTTATATAATAAATCAACAAAAAATATAAATAATAGTCAAACAATTACAAAATTTATAAAAATTCCTTATGTTAAACATTTATCCGAAAAAATAAATCATATTTTCAAACCATATAGTTACAAAATTGCCTATCAAAACACAAACAAACTACAAAACCAAATCTATTCAAAATTAAAATCAAAAAATTGAAAAAAGTAAAACATCCCACATAGTTTATAAAATAAACTGTCAAAATTGTAATGGTGTATATATAGGTGAAACCATGCAATATTTGGAAAATAGAATAAAAGGACACAAATATAAGAAAAATCTTACAGCTTTAAAAAAATATGAAATAACTCAAAATCATACCTTTGATTTCAACAACGTAACAATTTCAAACAAAGAACAAAATTAAAAAACACGTAATATACCTGAAATAATTCAAATTTATAAACGTAAAAATGCAGTCCATGATAACACCGATATACAATATTTCACAAAATTATATAATTTAATTTTATAACTAAATACAATATTTTTAAAGAACTATTTAATTACAAAATTCAAAAACAAATAATCAAAACATCCTATTTTAAAACGCAATCTTTAAATAAAACATAATAATATATTCAAAATCATAGTAAACAAAACAATTTGTCATTTATTAAACAAAAACATTTTATTTATAATTTACACTTTTTACATTTTATATTTATATACTTGAAAAAGCTTTACAATAAAGCGAAACGTGGTGGTACTCATTGATGTTTTCAATATTTACGACCTAAAAACCAAGAGAAAAATAAATTAAATATTATATACGTGGTCAAGAATTGAAGCTTTAAAATTTATAGTTCCTCTGTTGCTCACAAATGCTTTGGGTAACCATTCGTATTATTTTCCCGCATGTTGATTTGTGCATTCTACCAAAATCTCCTGCAGTAATATAAAATGATCCCGTTGCATAATACCTGAGCGCTACCAATAATTGTTCCATAGGTGAAAATGGATTATTTCTAAAACGTTAAAATTTCAGTGATTTCATATCAGAACTTGTTGCATGAGTGTCGTACCTTCTACTGTTGTAGTGTAGTCTGCGATCTTGCACTCATACTTTGCTTAAACGAAATCGTTTGAAGAAATCAGTATCAGCTAATGAATCTAAATAATTGATATGATTGAATATGTTTACTGTATTGTAAGAACGTCGTGCCTTATTAATAATTTCGACAATTTCTTCTTCTTCATTTATTAATATATCATTAATTTCATCTGGCTTATCTATATCTTATGATGATTTTTTAGGTTATAAACAGTTAAGTTGGTTCCTACTTGAAGCTTCCTGCATCAAGTAAGGTAATCTTCCAGTTAAGTAACTTAACGAACGAAATTAACTTAACAACAAGTGAATAGCCTCTTATTTACTTTATTCTGTCAAGTAAGCCTACTGGAAACTTTACTTCACGCAACATTTAAACGATTATTGAATAAACTAGCAGCAATCATCAGTTGGGTCAATGATATTATATGTACAACCAATACCTCCCTAATTGATTGAAACATTCGAGTGGTTTGAGATTTTTTAAATACAAAAATCGATGGTTGAATGAACCAATTCTAGGTTGAATCAGCAAATCTTTTTTTTTTCTCGGTGCATAATTGGATAAAACGCTTGTGCATATAGTTTAATTTAAATTACAAATTGCAGTATTGTTAATCAATCCGTTCAGACAACTTGCTTATTAAAAGAATTGTACACCGCTTAATAAAATTAACTATAATCAAGGTTACATTATATACCTATAGTGCAATAAAACAATTTCTTTGTTCTGCTAGCAGTATTTATGAAGACCATTTACTGCTTAATAAGTTACACTTAATACAAAGATCGGTCACTTCTGAGAATGATAACATTAGTAATAAGGTAAGGTGTGTATTATTTCCGTATCGTAAGATCTATATATTCTTGCAAGTATAATTACAGCCCACTAGTAATGTGTTTTCCTATTATTGCTTGGTAATATAATGAAATATATATATATATAATTAATGTATACTTCGATAGGGATTGACTGAAATACTTTCACTTACATGAATGACTAATAAAGAGTAAAATGTAAACAAAAATGAAGGCTTATGTTACTAGAAATAATCACAAGTTTCGATATAACAATTCTAAGAATGACTTTAGACAGTAATTCATCTATTCTCTCTGATGTAAAAGGGCGTAACTAAGTATGTGGGAAGTTATTGCAGCGAATGTGTTGCGAAATCAAGTAAATTTATCTAACAATATCTATAGATCTACCTACTGCATTTCGCAAGTCAGCATTGCAAATATTTTCTAGTACAGAACGCTGTCCTGTAATTGCATTTCTATTTTTTTTTTCGTATCTTATCGCATATTTCAAATATTTCTTGTGTATAAAATTCTCTTTCCTTGCCACTGTTATTCCTTAAAGCCTTGTTCTGACTAGCAAACAATTTACGCAAACATTTGCGGCAAATATTTGCAGCTCTGTTCACACTTGTGCAAAAAAATAAATGTAAATTGTTGCTGCAAGTGGATCGCAGGACTTATGCAAATTTCTGTGGCCCTACTTGCTGCAAAATATTGCGTAGCTATTCACATTGGCGCATGTTTCTTGCATCAGTTCGATTTGAAACTTCTAACAGTTAAGTTGATATGTGGTCCGTGAAGGGAATCGCTGCTGGGGCAGTAATGCTTTTGTTAAAAAGGAAAAGGAATAAAACAAGTAAAAATAAGAGAAGGAAAATATGGGTAAGAGAATGGATACTTCAAAGAGAAACGAATTGGGTTTCCATAATAAACTTCTACAAGAACTGAGAAATGAAGATGCACGCAGTTTTGTAAATTTCATAAAAATCGTAGCAGAAGATGTCCGCGATGACTTCAGAGATTATTTTCTATCTACTGAAGGAGAAGTTTACTGACAATACCAACACATTTAATTTACTTATTTACTACTACTTGTTTACAACCACCAACTCACCAGATTGTTTATAGTTGGCGAGCATTCTATGTTTGTAAAAATAAATTTTTAATAATTCAAAAAAATCCCATTTACTTTCATAATTATCACTAGTTCCCTGTCCACTTTTTTTTCTTTTTAATACGTCGCACTTCCTATAGGAATTGTGTGCTCAGATTATGGATTTTTTTTTTGTATTTCATTTTCACAAATATTTAGCTCTTTTGATATCGTTTCAATAATGCCTTGCTTCCTATTGCGATTTTTGTAATCCACATTTGATACCTCCAATAATTCGGGATTAGATTCATAAATTGCTATTAATTCTTGAGTCAACTCTTTTGTCCACGCAAATTTGGCCATCTCGTGCAAACACTTTCTTGCGACTGACACGTGCAATCGACCGTCACAAGCATGCAAACCGTACGAGCAATCAAAAGTTATATGTTCACACCTACGCAAGATATATTGCTGCAATAACTTGCACCAACAACATCTGTTTACTGCAATATGTTTTTTGAGCAGTTGATTGACACTTGCAAAAATTGTTTGCTGCAATCAATTTGCAGTAAAATGTTTGCTAGTCAGAACATAGCTTAAGACGCGTCTGATCTGCAAGCATGCAAGAGAGATAAAAATAGCCAGGAAGTAACCATCCGTGTTTTCTGGACCGATTTTCAAATTCTATTTTATAGGCAAATAATAATTAGGTCACATTAAAAATGTGTGTAACACTCGGTTGATATTAGCATACATATGTTTCACCTTACTAAGGATCTTCAGTGCTATTGGTCAACCTAATGTATTATATTGGAAGAATAATTACATGAGAATTTAAGATACATTATTAACGTGAAGATATTTCCTAAATTGTCGATCTGAAACTACAATATGTACCTATAAAGGACAGCAATAATTGTAGGACGATTTTAAATAATAATTTGTTTAGCCTAACATATTGATTTATTTGGCTGAACAATGATATTTTGTCAGCAAAAAAATAATGTTAAAATTTCTCTTTTTTTCAAATCTAATATAAACACATGCACTCATCTATCTAAATATTGTTATCACATAGTTTTTTTTTTTACCCGTGTAGTTGCAAATACATTGAATATAATGTTAAAATAAAGAGGAATATTGTTTTCTTTACAACAATGATATGTGAGAGCAAAATTATATTATAATCGGCACTAAAAAAAAAATTTATATTTAAAATTAACATAATTTTTCCTTAAATCTTTAACAATAAAATATATTAATGCACACATTATGTGATTTGTTACCATAGCAATACTCAAATTTTAAAATTAACAACGTCACATTTTACGTATTACTAAAATAGTATCTTTAAGATTATATAAAAATAACAGACATGTAATTAATTACGAGTTATTGTTTTGTAATCCTAAAAAAAATAATTTAATTTAAATAGCGCTTATTCGACATTACAACGCTATCAGTTTGCCTCGCACATCGATGGTTGATCTCAAGGATTCGACTGCCTATGGTGGGACCGTCGTTTTAATGATCACAGCGCTCAAAAGGTGTTTATTTAGTGAATTTACCAAATTAATATTTGATAACCGTGTCTGTCCCGAAATGTATGCTAAATATGCATTATTGTTGACGTGAAATAGAAGCAGCGCCATCTTGACGACAATTTTTGAAATACATATGTATATTTAACGTATTTGTTACTGTATGAATGCAGTAGTCTGCAACACCATATCCATTGCGGCATCAGAGATTAGAGATAAAAGAGTTTAAAAATTACAACACAACTTACTTTATATTTTACGTAATAGTATATTTCAAACCAAGGGAGGAAAGTGTTCTATTGCAGGCCGGGGCAAAATATTATAAACCGAGCCGAAGGCGAGGTTTGTAATTGTAATTAAGGCCTGCAATAGCACTTTCCTCACGTGGTTTGAATACTATTTTTTCCCTGCCAGCCCAATTTTAACTAAATGTCTAAAAATAATAAAGACATACCTGTGAGTGACATGATAGATACCAGGCTTAATCTGCCAAATATTTTTTTTGAGAACTGTCAAGTTAGCGTCGTTTTAAAAGTGTTTAATAATAGTTTAATTGAAATTTAATACCTAATAATCTAGCACTTACATATCTCATAAATGGGCTCAGACTGGGTCGAATGTGCAAAATGTCATCTACCAATAATGTCACAATATGTATGAAACTGTACATCTTATAACATATAAGATGTACAGTTTTATCATGTCAATGTCACTTACTTTCCGCCCTAGGAAGGAAAAGTACAACTTTCCTCCCTAGTGAGGAAAAGCACAACTTTCCTCCCTCAAATGAGGGAAGAAAGTGGACACTTTCCTCCCTGCTGAGGAAAAAACACACATTTTTGTCATTTTTAATGAATTTGTATTATTAGGCTAATCTCACAACAGAATCTAATAATATTTAACTAATAATTTGTAATATCAACGATATTTTCTACTCACCTTGTTTACATTTATGAGAAGTGATCTGGTTTGTTATTTGTACATGATGTTCTAGTTAGAATAAAGTTATTTTCCAAACAACACAAACTTTGCAACAGAATTTTTCTCCGTGTATACATGCAGAGAGGTGGCAGTTCTTGTATTTCATTAGAGTAACAATCTACATTTGGCGTAAATTAAACATATGGCAGGCAAGGTCATAAAATATTTATCTATTCCCAAGGTAAATATCTTATACGATCTGGGATCATCAGAATGGCGACTCGCATCGACTCACGGTATGCCTACGAATCAACCCCAATCTGGGGCACAACTGACAGAAGCCCACGGTAACGACTACTGATGTTACGCTACCTTTACTTAGGGGCTGTTAAAATTATGTCAGAATGAAAAAGTATATAAGTCTACAGTAATGACTGCAGATGTTACGTAACCTTTAACTAGTGGCTGTTGAAATTATGTCAAAATTAAACTATTTTAATAATTTTAAAACCACAATATGCCATTTTCCCTCTATATTTAATCTCAAACCCTTAATGCAAAATTAAATGATTGTTAAGTACATCTTGTTTTAGGTAAATATATAAAGTAACTTATCATAAAATCTGTTATTTAAAAGTAAAAACATTTTAAAGGTAAAAAACAGTTACATATCTTAAAAATTAATATCATACCGTTTAAAAAAATTCACTTGTCGTTTCATTATCTAACAAGGAGGTTCGCTATATGTTTTCTGGCATTTTTGAAGAATCTACTTTTCGACTCCTGGATAACATCTAGATCTGGATATCTGAATAATAGTTGTAATTTCAATACAAACAATAAAGACTTCAATTTATTATTGCAAAACATCTTTTCCAAATCACCAATGTATGTATGTCGCCTTTGTTCAAAGGCGAAATGAATGTGGCGCCATCTATTAGCAAATATCATTAAAATTTCACTCAAACTCACCTAAAATAATATTAATTACTAGACTGGTGAAATATCAGTAGTGCAATTTGATAGAAACGTAATTTTGATATTAAAAGACAAATATAACCCAGATTCCTTAAATCTTAAATACTCTTACGTTATTATTGCATATTATATTGTATTGGCATTTGTTGGCTGGCATTCCTATTATTCTTATACAGGCTGTTCTATTTAACAAAAAGTCGCTCATATCTCAAAATCTATTAAAGATAGGTATAGGGAATGCTCATATAAAGTGATAGGGGATGATATTTACTTTCTAATTCCGTCTTAAAATACAAGCTGTTCTATTTAAAAAAAAATGAGTTTTCTGAATTTGAAAATATGTCACTTTGTTCCTCAGTTTTGAACACCCTGTATGTTAGAATGTAAAGTGTGCTTACCGTTTCTTAGAGTTATATCTACATTCATAACATAGCAAATTTGAAGTCTCTACTTGCAGTATTAACCGAGATATTAATTTCTCAATGATGCAATGATTATGACTAAAAAAAAGAAAAACTTAAATAACTCAAAAACGGCAACATGTAGCTATAGGAATAGCTAATGAAAACTGACGTATTTATAGTTGTAGAATCCAAAAATGAATAAAAAATTATAATATTCTATTTAAAATAAGAAAGTTGACATCCATTTCCGGTCAACCGGAAGTGATATTTTGGTTAAGGTATTTTACATTTATAGTTCCAATCGAACAGATAATGGTGCCAAAATCTTAAATATAAGTAAATAATAGAACATCATAAACTTTTAATGAACCAGTTACGTGGAATACCCTGTATAATGATAGAATCTTGTATATAATATCATCTCAATTCCACTATAATTCACTCCAACTTTTTACATCCATGAGTCTCTGAGTTAATGCGTAGGAAAATAGATATTAGATACCCTGTATATAAGCAAATATAATTTTAAATCAATTCTTGCAGATATCACGAAGTATGTTACGGGTAACGACCTTGTTGCCGTTATGTCTATTGGCGCACACGATTTCGGCGTCACCTTTCGAATTGACAGAGAAATACGTCAAAGAATTCGAAGATGGGATGCAGCGTCTTGTCAACATATCAAGAGCCACGGTTTTGCAAGAGGACACCTACCATGCTGAGCAATTCGACGAGGAAGCAGCTGCCAAAAGTCAGTTTTTATACGCTGCATATATAACACCCTGTATATAAAAACAAATACCTTCTTTCTAGATGCTGAAGAATTTGATTTCATCGTGGTAGGCGGTGGCTCGTCGGGAGCTGTCATCGGGAATAGATTAAGCGAGGTGCCAGAGTGGAAAATCCTGCTGTTAGAAGCTGGAGCTCCTGAAAGTCCCTATGCCCAGCCACCGACTCTAACCAGCGCAATTCTGAACACCCCGTACAATTGGGGTTACAAAACTGAGCCGCAAGAAAAGGCTTGCTTAGGTGAGTCGTGTTGTACTACTTACGTATTTTTAAAACACCCCCAAAAATGATCGTTTTAAACACTTTTCAGGAGCCATTGATGATAGATGCTCGGTAAATACTGGTAGGGCATTAGGAGGTACCAGCGCAATCAACGGAATGCTCTACGTCAGGGGTAATGCCAAAGATTACGACATTTGGGCCGATTTAGGAAACGACGGGTGGTGCTACAAAGACGTGCTGCCGTACTTCAAGAAATCAGAAGACGCCCACTTACACAAATTCGACCGCAAGTACCACAGTCAAGGAGGACCACTTCACGTGGAAGAACCACAACACGAATCCAAAGTTAGACAAGCTTTCTTAGATGCAGGACAGGAATTAGGTTACAAGCACATCGATTATAACGGGGAAGAACAAATAGGTTTTGCAACAATGCAATTGACTACCAAGAACGGTAGAAGAAGTAGCGTCTCTAGAGATTATCTAGAACCAATTAAAGAGCGCAAGAATTTGGTGGTCAAACCCTTCAGTCAAGTCATCCAAATACTAATAGCGCCACATACTAAGGAGGCCACTGGTGTTAAGTATGTCCATCAAGGAAAATTATACATCGCAAACGCTAAAAAGAAATAATCCTATCAGCGGGCGCTATTAATTCACCCCAGATACTTATGCTCTCAGGTATTGGGCCGAAACAAAATCTGGAACACGCTGGAATCGACTGTATTCAAGACTTAGCAGTGGGTAGCAATTTCAAAGATCACGTCGCATTCCTAGGGCTTAATTTCATCTCGAACGTTTCGATACCACAACAAGACGAGCATGAAAATCTGGTGGGGTGGCTCAAGAGCGGTAAAGGACCACTTTCCAACGTCGGCATAGAAGCCGTGGGTTTAGTGAAGACAGACGCGTCAAAAGACACGACAGCTTACCCAGATATTGGATTAATATTGCTTCCTCACTCCATGAGCATCGGCTACGAAGCCCTAAAGAACCATTTCAACATCAGGAAAGAATTGTATGACTCGATCTGGGCGCCAAACGAACAGAAATTGGGTTGCACCATCTTAGTGGAGTTACCGCATCCTAAATCAACTGGAATTGTTAAACTACGCTCGAAAGATCCCTTGAATTACCCCGTGATCAATGGGAATTACTTGACGGATGAAGACCAAATCGACAGGGCGGCTATTTTAGCTGGAATCAAGAAAGGTTTGGCTGTCAGCGAGACTGAGGCTTTTAAAAAGCTAAATTTGCATTTGAATCCTCACCAAATCCACGCTTGCGCCAAGTTGGCCCACGGAAGCGATGACTACTGGAATTGCGCCATCAAGCATCTAACAGTCAGCGTTGGAGTGCCCACTGGTACGTGCAAGATGGCCCCGGAAACAGATAAGGAAGGTGTAGTCGATAACCAGTTGAGAGTTAGAGGAATTCACAAGCTTAGGGTGGCGGATTCTAGTGTGATACCAAATACTTTGACGGCACATAAGTCGGCGCCCGAGGTTATGATTGGAGAAAAGGCTTCTGATCTTCTCAAGCATGATTGGAAATGATTTTTCCTTCTCGAGATTTTGAAGTATTTTGCGATTTTCAGTTTGTAATTGGGTGATAAAGAAATATGTGTTCTTTTATTAATTTTTACTTAAGACGAGTGGCCAAAAAGAAATAAATTATTGTTTTTTATATAATACTTTTTGTTTTAATTCTTTCCATGAAAGTCGTGTGGTTAGGCAATCATAGTAACTGGTAATGGAGATAAGTAATAGTAATAATTTTCCCCATTTGATGATTGCTGGTCAAGTACCTAACATTTCTACAAACTCCTTCCCTTTATTAGCTTCAATAAAATAATAAAATCAAAAGTAACCGCTTCTGACAAAGCTTAATAGAAGAAGCTTTAAGGACAACAAGAATAATGCAAGATCTAGTTCTTCTGAATCTAAGGAAATCTGATGTGGTGAAGATTCAGATGAGCTTGGAGATTAGAATTCTTACATGGAAGGTTTAGCAGTCAAGCCAGTGCATCATTTCAACAAGGGTACTTTCTGTTGCTGCGGAACCTCAACTTTAGGGGGCACAATTTGACTTCAAGTCCGACCCAAATTTCGTTTATCCAAATTGGAAAAAAAGTTTTTGTAAATTGTTGCAGGCTTAATATTTTTTTTATAACGCAAAATTATCACGAGTTGTACGGGTGTTCGTTACCCTCCGTACACTTTCCCTTTCTCTTTTTTTAAATACAATACCCCTAATATTATTGCATTTTTAAGTCTACTACAAATGGGTATATCTTACTTTTTTTTAAATAGAACATCCTGTATATCTTTACATAATTGAATTCCTATTAACAAGTGCTTTGATTTTTATTAAGCATGCTCTATGTCCCTTCTGCTTTTCGAGTTATTACAGTTTTAAATATTTTTTCATTGTTACTTGCCAATCATATTTGTAATCATTAGAGACCGGATTATATGCAAAGTGCATATATTTTATTTTTTGCATATCTTTAATTATAGTCTATATGTAGGCGTATTACACTAATTGAAGTTAATTAGCGCTAATTAGTGATTGCATATATTGCATATTTAGGCATTTCTGTGCATATTTTTACAAAAGTTGCATATATTGCATATTTAAGCTTTTTCTTATCCTTTCTATTAGTAAAAATTCCTAGTAATTCCTAATGTAGATCGACAACCGACAATTCTCAGAACGATAAATCTTTTACATTGGTTTTTCTAATACTTATTTCCAAGAACTGCACGTGTTTATTTTCGCCTAGCAGAAGGGATGTGGTAAATACGTTTTATTATTATTAATTCCCAAATAAACTATTCATTCATTGAATACCTTTGAGCGAACAAAATTTCTTTATGGATTAAGCCATATCCTGAACTGGTAAAGGATGGCGACAAAATATTTTGTCGAGCCTGCAGTAAAGTGGTAAGTTTAATTTTACTAAAAGCTTTACAATTGTTTCTAATTCTTTAACTTTTGATATAAAATGACAATTGTTGTTGTAGGTGTCTTCTGAGAGAAAATACCTGATTGATCAACACGCTAAAACTCCATCACATATTGGAAAATGTGAAAAACTAAAGCGATCCGCATGTGTGCAGCAATCTATACGTCAATGTGTAGCATCAACTTCACGAAACTCAGAACAAGATCTGAGTTTCGGATCTGTGTAACGCATTAATTTCGTCTAACATACCGTTAGCAAGATTAAACAATGTTAATTTGAAATCATTTCTGCAAAAACATTGCAAACATAATATACCTGACGAAAGTACCTTACGAAAAAATTATGTCACATCTTGTTACCAGCAAACAATAGCAGAAATTCAACAATTCGTAGGAAATAATTTTATTTATATCATGGTAGATGAAAGTACGGATAAGTGTGGCCGTTATATTGCCCACTTGTTAATAGGAATTCTTCATGAAGATATTGTAGGTAAATCATATTTAATTTATTGTAAAGAACTTCAATAAACAAAGAATGTGACAATTGCCCAATTCGTTCAAGAAGATTTATCAAATTTCTTTTTACCTGGAAGTATACCTGGTGAAAAAATTTTACTAATGTTGTCCGACGCTGCACCATACATGATAAAAGCCGCGCAAAATTTAAAATTTTTTTATAGTAACATTATTCATACCACTTGTTTAGCTCATGGGTTCAATCGTGTAGTCGAAGACATTAGGAATCAATTCCCTTTGATTAATGATTTAACTAGCAATATCAAAAAAGTATTTTTAAAAGCACCTTTACGAATCCAATTTTATAAGGAGCGACTTTCCGGTGTTGAGTTGCCTCCTGAACCGATTATTACGAGATGGGGTACATGGTTAGATGCTGCAATTTTTTTCGCCGATAATTTTGAAGGAATAAAAAATGTAATTCTTGAAATCACTGCTAACTGCATTGCTCTAGAAAACTGTAAAAAGACAGTAGCATCAATAGAATTGCTACAAAACCTTTTGTATATTAAGTCAAGTTATAGCTTTGTTTCAAGTTCCATTCGTAAACTAGAAACGCAAAGGATGTCGCTCTCAGAATCAGTCGAAATAGTAGACGAATTTGATATGCTATGTAAGAAGGTTAAGGATACAATAGGTAATTCTATATACGATAAATTAAAAAAAGTGATAAATAAAAACGCGGCGTATTTGAAATTGAAGAAAGTTAAGAAAATTTGGGAAGGTGAAACAGTAAACGATTTTGACTTTAATTTTAGTTTAGAGTGTATTGCAAATGCACCAATTACATCTGTGGATGTTGAGAGAAGCTTTTCTATTTCGAAACATATGCATTCTGATAGAAGACAAAACTTTCTTTTACACAATTTGGAAAAACATTTAATTATAAATTGTTTTAGAAATATGTTGTTGTGAAAAAAATTTGTGCAATAAAGTTAATGTTTAAATTTCTGCTCTTATTTATTTTATGTAAAAATTTTGCATATTGTCGCAATTTTTTTGCATATATGCCCCAGGTTTATGCATATTTTCTCAAAAATCGATGCATATATATATTCCAGTTTTTCTTTGCATATAATCCGGTCTCTAGTAATCATATAGTAGGCGACGTTTCTATAATGACAATGACGGTCGTAATGAGAACATGATGAAAAAAAAATAATGTTACATGTTTACTATTATAATAAAATCAATTTACACAACCACTTTCTCTCGTTTTAAACAAAATACTTATATAAAAAGCAGCTTTTAAATTATATATTTAAATGCATATCCTTAGAATCAGCAATTCAAATTAAAAATAATCATTTATTCAATTAACTAATTAGGATTAATTACAATGGCACAACCTACATTTTGATAGCCTACAAACGCGCTTAATTTTTGGTAAAATGTTGATTGCATAAACTCCACTTTCATTTAGCCGATGGCAACACATATTACAATTACAAAAAGTATTTTGAATAGTAATTCTTTTCTTCCTTTAGCGTAATTACGAATGGCATACTTTCTTTTAATGGCACCAAATGCCGGACTCTGATGAAAACATAATGAAGATCCCATCGACTATATAATTTTTTTATTTTATTTGCCCTATACATAAATTATATTAAACGTATATTATGCACAAAGAGCCATAGTTTTGGCGGAAATAAAATATATTCTTTTTTATTTCGCGATAAATCTTTTGTTTTCGTAAAACTAACACGAGATATTTGTCCTATTTGCTATGGAATCTAGAAATAAAGAAATAAGTTAGGGAACAGTCAGAGGAAGAGAAATATATTGGCATCATTGGCATTATGGCAAGCATGCCCTTTGGTGTTACAAATATATGTAAAAAATGTACACTATTGACTGAAACAAAATATTTGGTTAGAAAGTTTAATATATTCAAACAAAAAAAAAAACCTCAAATTAATAAAATCTCGTTTATTTTAGAGATATTGCGAAAATTAAGAAAATAATTGGTATAAAAAGCGATCATATTATTTTGTTACTTCTAGTTTATTAATTTAACAAACCCATTAATTTCACTTAAACAATAAGTACTCTTCAATTAACAAAGTGAATATTATTAAGAAATAAGAATTACACTAACCACAATTGTAGTTAATTTAATGTAATTATTATGTGCAAATTACTTTTTTTCCAAACCTAGCCCACACTTTTGTAAACAGGTTCTGTGATCTAAACATTATTATTACGGCGAAGTTTTCTACCCATATAGTTACGTTCAATAGATATAAGTGATACAGCCATTGTTGTAAAGATGGCGCCTCTCCTATATCACTCAAACACGGTTATAAAAAGTTGATTTGATGCATTTACAGGAAAAAACATTAAACTAATAATAACACTACCTTTTTGAGATAAAGGTTGTGAACTCTTCACAACCTTAGTTTTTCGATCAGATACTATTAGCAAAGCAAAAAATATTCTAGAACAAAATAATTATCCAAATTCTCTTATAAACAAAATGTTCAAACAAAGAATTTTTCTTTTTTATAATAAATCAACAAAAAATATAAATAATAGTCAAACAATTATAAATTTATAAAAATTCCCTATGTTAAACATTTATCCGAAAAAATAAATCAAATTTTGAAATTCATTAATGCAGTAGAATTAACACTAACACAAACATATTTCCAATACAAAAATAAATTTTGTAAACGAATTTTTTGATGTGCAATGGGTTCACCAATTTCTAGCATCATTGCACAAATTGTTTTAGAGTATATAGAAAAAAAATTTTAAATAAAATAAATTTCGAAATTATTAGTTTTCAAAAGATATGTAGATGATTGCATAACCGCGTTAGAAGAAAAAAATATACCAGCTTTACTTGAAAATGTTAATTCCTTTCATCCAAGATTAAAATTTACAATTGAATCGAAGAAAACAATAGCATTAGCTTTTTAGACCTCAAACTCATCATCAATGATAACAAAATTCTAACTAAATGGTCTACTAAACCAACATGGTCTGAACGTTATCTAAATTTAAGTCTTCACAACCTTTATCTCAAAAAGTTAGTGTTTTATTAGTTAGCTGACACAGCAATAAATTAACAGTTCAGTTTTTGATCAGATACTATTAACAAAGCAAAAATATTCTAGAACAAATAATTATCCAAATTTCTTATAAACAAAAATTCAAACAAAGAATTTTTTATAATAAACAACAAAAATATAAATAATAGTCAAACAATTACAAAATTTTAAAAATGTTAAACATTTATCCGAAAAAATAAATCAAATTTTCAAACCATGTAATTACAAAATTGCCTATCAAAACACAAACAAGCTACAAAACCAAATCTATTCAAAATTAAAATAAAAAATTGGAAAAAGTAAAACATCACACATAGTTTATAAAATAGACTGTTAAATTTATAATGGTGTATATATTGGTGAAACCCATGCAATATTTGAGAAATAGAATAAAAGGACACAAATATAATAAAAATCCTACAGCCTTAAAGAAAATGAAATAACTTAAAACCATACCTCTGATTTCAACAACATAACAATTTTAGACAAAGAACAAAATTTAAAAACCCGTAATATACTTGAAATAATTCAAATTTATAAACATAAAAATGCAGTTAATGATAAAACCGACATACAATATTTCACAAAATTTATACAACTTAATTTTATAGCTAAATACAATATTTTTAAAGATCTATTTAATTACAAAATTCAAAAACAAATAATCAAAACATCCTATTTTAAAACGCAATCTTTAAATAAAACATAATGTAAATTTAAAATCCTAGTAAACAAAACAATTTGTCATTTATTAAACAAAAAATGTTATTTATAATTTACACTTTTTACATTTGAAAAACCTTTGAAATAAAGCGAAACGTTGTAGTTATTGATATTTATTTCTATATTTGTGACCTAAAAACCAAGAAAAGAAGAAATTAAAAAAGAAATTGGTATAATAAGTATCTAATGTAATACTTGGGCAAAAAAAAATTATTATGTATTAGTATGCATCAGCATTTTTAATATACCTAAGTCACCGAGGTGAAATCGAGATTCCATGATAAAGTGATTAATTATACTGGCATATTTACGTCAATCTTTATACACCTAGGATCTGTACATATGTAAAATATTGCCTGCCATTGTGCAATCACTGATTGCAATCTAACAGAACAATACTTTAAAAATCTGATAAAACGGATTATCTGTCCGAAATTAATACTGTAGTAAAAGATAAAAGACGACCTTGAATGTATATATGCATGGTGATACTACACTGCGACTTAAAAGATCTATTCTTCCTGTTTTACAGCTGGCCTTCCAATCCTATTCCTTTTAGAAAGTGTAAGATATGAGCAGGCCCCAGGTCAAGTAAATCTCCCACTTCGATTTTACACGCTTCCAGGTGCAATGCCCTTGAGTTGCACAGTGCTATGCAATTTGCGAGGACATGGATGTGTGTTTCATCTTGTTCCCCCCAAAATCTACATTCAGATTACTTTGCGTATCCAAGCTTACTCAGATGTTCTTTCAGTTTACAATGGCCCGAAAGTATTCCTGTTAATATGCGAACATTGTTCTTACTCAGGTCGATGCATTCTGTAAACCTCTTCTGATTGATTTTTACTCTGCCTCATTCGCAGAGATTCTTCCAATAATTAGATTTTCTCCGCTGTAGTTCTTTTTTCAGTTTCTCAGTATTGTACTGCTACTTATGCTGCAAAAGGGTTTAGGCCCTAAGAATGGTATTATCCAGTCCATTCATTTGCAAGATTAACCGTATTTTCGTTCCTTCCACTCCAGTGCGATCAGGAAGTGCAGGAGAGATCATTTATTCCTTTTGCCTAGCTCGTTTAATTTCCCTAGGAACCATCTTAAAAAACATATGAAAATTTGATAAGCAATAGACTACCTATTTGGAAAAAAATAAGGGTATTGTTTGATATACAACTGAGCGTTTCCATTATTTTGACAAAATTTTGCACTACGGAATTTCTAGAAGAAGAAAAATACTTTTTTTCCGGAAATTGTGCCCGTTTATTGATTTGAGAGATTTTTTTTAAATTTAGAAAAAATGCATTTTCTTGTTTTTCTCCTCTTTCAGACATTTCGCAATCAAACAGTTTCTTTCTTGAGGAAAGCTTCGGGATTTTACCTTAAAATCATGGAGAATTTTCTTGCGTCAAATTTTGACGATTTTGCGCAAGATTATAAAACGCCCTGTATATATTTTCATCATCAAATTCCTATTAATAAGTGCTTTGATTTTCTTTTAGCATATCCTGCGTTTATCTCTTCTAGTTTTCGAATCATTATCAATCATTTACAATAATATACTACCTATTCTTGTCAATTTATTATTTTGCCCAATTTTCATTGGTGCACGGAAATATAGCAGTCTTTCATAAAATCTTTAATAATTTTATTAATAATAATTAGAGACCGGATTATATGCAAAGAAAAACTGAAATATATGCGCATAAGCCTCTAACCATGTACCCCATCTCGTAATAATCGGTTCAGGAGGCAACTTAACACCAGGAAGTCGCTCCTTATAAAATTGGATTCGTAAAGGTGCTTTTAAAAACACTTTTTTGACATTGCTAATTAAATCATTAATTAAAGGAAATTGATTCCTAATGTCTTCGGCTACACGATTGAACCCATGAGCTAAACAAGTGGTATGAATATTGTTACTACAAAAAAAAAATTAAATTTTGCACGGCTTTTATCATGTATGGTGCAGCGTCGAACAACATTAGTAAATTTTTTTTACAAGGTATACTTCCAGGTAAAAAGAAATTTGATAAACCTTCTTGAACGAATTGGGCAATTGTCACATTATTTGTTTTTGAAGTTCTTACAATAAATTAAATATGATTTACCTACAATATCTTCATGAAGAATTCCTATTAACAAATGGGCAATATAACGGCCACACTTATCCGTAATTTCATCTACCATGATATAAATAAAATTATTCCCTACCAATTGTTGAATTTCTGCTATTGTTTGCTGGTAACAACATGTGACATAATTTTTTCGTAAGATACTTTCGTAGGTCAAATTAACATTGTTTAATCTTGCTAATGGTATGTTAGACAAAATTAATGCATTACACAGATCCGTATTATATTATTCTTGTTCTGAGTTTCGTGAAGTTGATGCTACACATTGACGTATAGATTGCTGCACACATGCGGATCGCTTTAGTTTTTCACATTTTCCAATATGTGATGGAGTTTTAGCGTGTTGATCAATCAGGTATTTTCTCTCAGAAGACATCTACAACAACAATTGTCATTTTATACCAAAAGTTAAAGAATTTTAAAACAATTGCAAAGCTTTTAGTAAAATTAAACTTACCAGTTTACTGCAGGCTCTCTCTGTATGTGCGCACAGTATTTAAAAACGTAACACAATTACATGCTGTTTCGCTCAAAGATATTCAATGAATGAATAGTTTATTTGGGAATTAATAATAATAAAACGTATTTACCACGTCCCTTCTGCTAGGTGAAATTAAACACGTGCAGTTCTTGGAAGAAAATATTAGAGAAACCAATGTCAAAGATTTATCGTTCTGAGAATTGTCGGTTGTTGATCTACATTAGGAATTACTAGGAATTTTTACTAATAGAAAGGATAAGAAAAAGCTTAAATATGCAATATATGCAACTTCTGTAAAAATGTGCATAGAAATGCCTAAATATGCAATATATGCAATCACTAATTAGCGCTAATTAATCTCAATTAGTGTAATACGTCTACATATAGACTATAATTAAAGATATGCAAAAAATAAAATATATGCACTTTGCATATAATCCAGTCTCTAGTTATAAGTAATGCTTTTTAATTTCGCGGGATGAATTCGCCTCCTGTATATCTGCTAAAGATAGCAGTAGATGGCACTGGGGTTATTGATATCAGTTTTGAAATTAATTGAGGTAGGATTCTTATTAAACTAATACATTTCGAGGATAAGTCATTGTCTAAAAACTTCTCTCTACATAATGATCATTATATTATCGAAATGCAATAATATCATAATACCATCATTATTTAAACGTTACAGAAGAATTCCCTGATAGTAGCCAGTCTGTATATTAAAAATATTTTGTTACTTTAACGACACGTTGCATAAAATACAAGAAGTAAGCCAACAAACAAACTTTTTCTATATTCTCTATAGCATAAGAATTTCACCAATTTAAACAACTGCAAAATGGCATACAGATACCCAAAAGTTATCTAACAGCACATACGCTTAAAGTTGCAAACGTCAATTGAATTCTAGTGAAAGAAAAATTATATCATAACTCTCATAATATAACAACGTCTATTACATAACTTTTATTCTATATTTTCATTTCAAATAACACTCCATCATTCCTAATCCAAGACCAACTTAAATTAAAACGAGAGAGGGAACCACACCTGTAAAAATGTTGCACGATTGCTGAAGATCTTTAAAATATCCAGAAAAGTCTTTGGGTGATCTTAACTGCTAATACATCAATGCAGGAACGCAGTGCGAACATGTTAGAAGAAGTAACGCGTACTTAGTTGTTAGTTACGTAAATTGGGAACGTCGATTTTGTTCGTTTAGAGAGAATAAACAAAAATTCATTTGCTGTGATAGATACGGAAGAAAATATGAATGCTCTGATATATGTGATGATATTAGTGTTGTGCGGTTCGAGGATAGGTTATCAGCAAGGAGTTAACTATGACGTCTTAGAGAGACTGCTGAAATTGGATCGTCTGAATCAGAATTCACTGAATGAGTTCTTGAACAGAAAGAAAGGTTCTTTCGACAGCGTAAGGAGTAAGCCTAAAGTTACAGGTAATTATAGAATCTTTATTTAGGACAGACTTTGATCAAACAGTTTTAGTAATAGGTGAAACTATTGCCCATTGTTGAGGATGGATAGATTTCTGAAAATTTTTTAAGGGATCCCTATTATAAATTTATCTAAACTCTATGGGACAATTCAAAATCTAAATTTTAGATTTATGGCAATTTTAACGTCTGTAATGGTTTATTACATCTTTTGTGATGATAATTACTTGATGACTCCTCATTTGAAAGGTTCGATTTACCTGCTATATTAATCCAGGGACCGTATTGACTATGAATTACGTCCCTATAAGATAACAATAAAACGCCATTCAAATAAAATCAAATATTTCATGATATAGCAGATATTTAGTGGTTCTACTAAAGTCTATGTAAATACAAAGACGTAGCTATAAGGTGTTATAGCAATAATCACTGAATCACATACAGGGTGTTCAAAAACGCGCCCCCAATGTGGACACCTTTTAGCTAACAAAACTTTTTTTCTTTCAAATGGAACATGGTATTTTTTACTACAGCATTGAATGGAGCGCAAAATTCTACATCGATTGATATTACGGTTTGGTATACCTATAATAGTTTTTGAAGTATTAGCATTTCTTGCAAAAAATTGCTAAAAATATGCCTAAATTCCAAGTTTCAAACAAATAAAATGAGTTTTTTTCCTACAAAACACTCTGTACATTATTTGTCTAACCTATCTAAATATTTATGTTTCAGATATCTAACGTTCACTTGTTTCTTACTAATAGTAATGTCTTTTAATCATAGAGAGCGTTGTACATTAATTATTAGATATTAGTAGGCCATGAGATGTGCTAACGAACAAGTGAAATCCATTGTTGGTAATTTACCAAATTGCGCAGTGATAAACCTACGCAGTATTAATTAACAAGTCATATCTTTTATAGAAAGTCCTAATGCTGTCAACTTCTTCACACATTTTCTTCTAACAAGTAAAATATTGTAAATCGAAAGAAATAAAAAAAAACATTGAAAGTTACATATACAAATAACATTTTAGACTTATTCTACATTCCTAAAGAATGTAACAATGATTAGATATCTACACTTATTTGCAATGAATAAACCCTCATATAAACTAATTACCAATCACTCGATACATTCATTCTACCGATAAAAATTGTACCATTCCATTTAAAATAAGAAAGTTGATATCAACACCCTGTATATCGAAAGTGCTATAAAGTTGAAAATATTTTCCTTAAATAGACCACAGTGGGCCATGACAATATTGTAAGTTTCAAAATCAAATTCCCTCTAGAAGTTCAAAAAAATCTAATGACCCAGTTCGGTGGGACACCCTAATAATTATAAATAATAGAAATAAATTTGTTTTTTAATAGTTTTTAATAATATAGATTACATAACTTGACCTAATCATTTGGCAAAATTGTCAAATTGACAATTTTAGAAAAGTAATCATTTAGAAAGCTGTTTTGAAAAGATTCGGCACCATTCAGTGAGCCCCTTACATTATAACAAATCTTATTAAGATCTTTTTTTGATTTGATGCAGTGTTTTAGAGATATTCCGTTGTCTCAAGATAAAAAAACTCACCCTGTATATGAAACTCAACTAATTTATTTGTAATACACAATCAAATTGTAAATCAAATTCATACAAAAAGAACCCAATGAGAGTAGTTATACTTACACCGCATTCCATAAATCATCGTTTGTGATTGAATCATCTCGCAAATCGGTGCCTTTGTCTGTATTGCAAATTTACAATTAAAGCTGCTATAACTATATTGTACAGGGTGTCTGTTTATATTTTGACCCCCACATACAGGGTGTATTGTTGTATAAGATAGAAAAACATTTTAAATACTAAAGTTATAGGATTTTTGCTCTATTATCTTTTACAATTTTGATTTACAAAGTTGATATTATCTCATAAATTGGTAGACAAATGAATTCAACTTAATTTTTTAAATACAACACCCTGTATATTATTAGATAGTATGAAAGACCACCTTCACTTCACACACACGCATTATTAAGAAGAAAAATTTTATAAAGTGTGTAAATCATTGCAAAATTTCGTCGACGAGATAGACGAGGTAATAAGAGAATTATTTCTAATATTTTCATATGACTCAAATGGAGGATTAGTTTTATACTTTTTGTAATAAAGAAATTTAAGAAATTTATTTTGCACTTTTTCTATAAACTTTTTAGTTTCTTCTGTTATACTCCAGGTTTGACCTCACTATAAAATTACATAATTGATTTAATGTTCACAAAACTTACTGTTTTTGTTCGTACAAAACCTAAATTTCTGAGAGCCTCCATTGTAAGTGTTTTAATATGTTCTGTAAACAAAAATGTTAATTCAAAAATGACATCTAAATCCCTAATGCAATTTTTACGTTCAATATCTATATTGTTTAATTTGTAATTAAAGATGCAAGGAATTTTCTTCCTGGTGAAACTGACAACAGCACATTTATCTATCTATCGTTATTAAGATTCAATTTATTGTTCTGACACCAAACAAATAATCTACCTAAATCATCTTGCAAAGCCAGTGCATCATTGATGGCATTAACTTTGGCATTTAGATATTTTAAAAATCTCAGGTTAAACATTTACAAAGGTGGTGAATAATAGAAGCCCAAATTACTACCTTGAGATACTCCGGTTATATCCATTAGTAGTTTAACGCGTACCCTCGTAATAATACTCGTCAAAGCAAACAAGGTTACGTTTGCGATGTTTAATAAAATCCCAAAAAACATTTGGATTATTTACGATTGACATTTCTACTGAGTAACAAAAATTTTTATAAGCGACATTGATTTTTTCTTTCAATCCACTTCTACACGTTCTATATTTTGCAAGATTGTAAGGAAGACTTTACTTGTCAGTGTGAGAAGAAATGAATATCCAGTTTTATTTGGAAAACCTATTAAAGTTTTATTATCTTTTCGTACAACATTTATGTACAAAAAGGTAATAAAACATATATGTGTGAGAAAGGATTTTCAACATACACTTAGCTCAAAAAATGCAGAACGTGATCTAAGGTTCAAACTTTCAGACATCAAGCCAAACTTTCTTCAAATATCTTTGATTCATCAAACAGCCAGTAATATCCTCTGAGAGTTTTCTCGTCAAAAAACTAACAATAATAGCTACAAGCTTGTTTTATTAGTTAAATATTATAGTTAATTTTTTCCAATGCAAACGATTATTCAATATTAAAATTAAAATTAAGGGCCGTAATTTATATCTTCTAATTACCACCACAGAAGATGAAATAAACCACTACAGATGTTAAAAATGATATTCTGACATCTCAAAATGCTATAAAACATAAATTTCCTAAATTTTCGCAAACCAACTCTCATAAATAACACAAAACTATTTTTTGCAGATGAAACTTATGATTTCATTATTATTGGTTCAGGCTCAGCCGGTTCAATCTTAGCCAATAGATTATCGGAAAATCCGCATTGGAACGTCCTTCTCCTAGAAGCGGGCAGCGTTGAGAATGGAGTTTCTTTAATACCTATAGTAGCTCCGGTGCTTCAGTTTACTAACTATAATTGGCAATACCTCATGGAATATGAAGAAGGTATCGGTACTGGTTTGGTTAACAGAAGAATGCCATGGCCTAGAGGTAAAGCCCTCGGAGGTACCACCGTCATCAATTACATGATCTACACCAGAGGAAATCCTTTTGATTACGACAGATGGGCCAGCCAAGGTAATCCCGGTTGGTCCTATCAGGATGTACTGCCGTACTTCTTAAAATCGGAAAATTCTACTCTGAGAGATGGCGATCCAAACTACCACAATACTCAAGGGGAATGGAGCGTCACCAACAGCTACAGCGGCCCCCTATTGGACGCCTTCCTCGAAGGTGGTAGAGAATTGGGATTCGACACAATCGATTACACATCTCCGACACAAATCGGATTTTCCTCAGTGAAAGCAAACGAGGAACAAGGTAGAAGACACAGCGTCGCTGCGGCATTCCTACAACCAATCAAACACAGAAATAACCTCCACATCAGAACGTCAGCTTTCGTCACGAAAATCCTGATCGATCCCTCGACGAGACAAGCTTATGGTGTGGATTACGACTATAGGGGACGCTCCAGAAAGGCTTTTGTGAGAAAAGAGGTCATACTTAGTGCAGGCACTTTTAATTCGCCACAATTACTCATGCTGTCCGGAATAGGACCGGCTGAGCATCTTCAGGAGTTGAGGATACCGGTTCTGCAAGATTCGCCTGTTGGGAAGTTCATGCAAGATCATCTTACGTACGTGGGATTGTGTTTCACGGTTGATCAGAATGTTACTGTGAACCTGCAACGGGGACTGGCTACAGATTCTATAAGGGATTTCCTTGAGTTTGGAACTGGGCCTCTCACTAGTCTTGGTGGTGTCGAAGGACTGGGATATATACAGGTAAATAAAATGTTTCGAAATGGCTAAAAGGAGGAAGTTATTATTTTTAACATTTACTTTTTTAAAATTGTTTTCACACCACCTGGGGAAGCACCAACGATGACCCAAGAGGCAAATCTTTATTACAAATTATTATGGCAAATAACTCAGACATAATAAATGTAGGCAACAAACCTACTTTCATAAACTCAAAAAGGAAAGAGGTAATATATATAACGTTGCTTCAAACTTACGCCGAAAACAACGTCCATGTGACATGTGTCTTATGAGAAGAGTTGCTCAGATCATACGCACATCAATTTTAATATAGGGCTCATGAACCTGTAATGGAAACTTATAGTCATCTCCGAAGAACTGTCTGGGAAGTTTACACAGCAAAACTAGACTCCAGTCTGAAAGGGATTCATCGAAGAATAAGCAACACAATAGACCTGGATTTCGTAGCAGGGCAAACCAAGCGCTATTACATACGCGTTCAACGATAACTGCCTCGGATTAAACAAGGGAGTTTCCAGGATGTATCCTGCTGGAACAGAAACCTTGAAAGTATGAGAAGGGAAGCCAAGAAGAAGTTCGATAGAGTTAAGAAAACGCCAATCTGGGATGAACATAAAAACGCCCTTACCGACTACTTCAAAGCTGCGAGGGATTCAAAGAAAGAGACAGAGCAAGCACAAGAATATGCCAGACTCATTAGGATATTATCCAAAGAATCTCACAACTCTGAAAACCGAAAACGGAGGCTATACCAAGATTGGAGATTTGGATCATAAGAAAACTCTTTCGGGTGCATTTCTAGAGTCAGTGCAAGACTGCACTAAAGCAGACCTAGACATCCAGGGAGGACTTGCAAGTAGTAAAGAAAATGGTGAATGTGGAAAAAGTAAAATTGGCAATTAACTAATTCAAACCATATAAATCGCCAGCATCAGATGGCATTTATCCAGTTATGCAAGGAAAGAGCCCGGAAGCTTAGTGTGTTATTTAGGAGAAGCCTCGCACTGGTATACATGCCAATGGCCTGGAGGTTAATCAGAGTTATTTTTATTCCAAAACCTGGCAAGACAGCCCTATATCACCTCGTACATAGGGCTGAGTATACTCCGCAAACCATGAAAGTGCTTTTGCACACATTAATCTCCAAAGAATCAAGGAAGAAATGGATGAATGAAACAAGCTGCAAGTGGATAGACAGCATGCTTAAAGGGAAATCAAGTTACACAACCATCAAGAGCGAAATAGGAGACTAGGGTCGAAAGAGGATGTCCGCAGGGTAGAGGAGGAACCTGGTCGTGGACGACTTACCAGTAAAGATGGGACAGGGAAGGGCATAAAACTTTGGAGTGTGCAGATGCTCTTGACATTCTGATGGATGAGGATCTAAACATTAGTTTCTTCAAAACAACCCCAATAGCATTCACGACCAAGAAGAACTTAGATAGTATTGGACCCCTAAAACTCCGAAGTGAAGAAGAAATAAAACTGTCAGAGGAAGTAGACTCCAGGTTCGGTGAATTGATCTGGTTTACAGAGAGATCATTGTGCAACTCAAATCAATCAAAATAAGCGGATCTGAGGGCACTAGTAGCTCTCACAGCTGCGATAGTGCCTCGTGATGGATGGCCTGCTCTCTGAACCTCGGGGGGCGGGCTTCCACGCGCAGAGCTATGCCAATGGTATCACCATTCTTGTCTGCGTGAAATTTGGGGGCGTGGTATCCGAAAGGATGGAGGTCGCCCCCAAACTCATAGAGAAGTGGTGTATAAGAGAGGGTCTTAATGTCATCCCTAGCAAAACGACTATGGTTCCGTTTACATGGGGGAAGAAACTTCCCAAACTGCAGTGTGCCACTATAATCTGCTCTAAAATACTGCCGAAGTTAAATATCTAGGTGTTATCTTGGACGCCAAACTTCTGCACAAATCACACCTAGAACATGTGATGAACAAAGCCATAAGTAACTTCTGGGCTTGTAGAGGTATGTTCGGTAATACGTAGAGGCTAAAGCCTGCAATGGTACATTGACTATACACGAAAGATAGTACTCTCTATAACTTACACCTCGCTAGTCTGATGGCGTAAAGCAAATCTAGGTTATGCTATAAGTGCCCTTAGTAAAGTCCAAAGGATGTTTGGGCATCACACGAGCCATGTCCTTGACGCCGACTCCATAGTAGCCTATAGAGATCCGTAGACAAGAATAATACTACTAAAAAGAGTTTGGACCACTTTCAGATTGTCTAAGAGTGGCCATTTTGATGAATGTCGTGTCAAATAGATCAGCCGTAGATCAGTTGTTGCTGTGGTATTTTGTTTTAAGAGGCTTATAAATCGTATTATTCATTCTTCCGTCCTTGTAGTGATACAGTAATATTATATATTTATAGTGTTATTTAGACCAAAGTTTTTTAATAAGTGACCTACTTTTTTAATGTGAAGTTATTACCTAAATTATTGAATATGTTGCATATAAAAAATATTTTGTTGGACTGCTTTTTAGTATCAGTTAAGAGAGCTGAGAAGTGTGAAGAAAACATTTAGTGAGGTTTGTGCTATTATTATTTTAAATCTATAGATGTATGTAGATGTATGTAGATAGAAGGGTGATGTTACACTGCGACCTAAAAGATCTATTGTGTCCCCCTATTCTTGCTGCTTTACAGCTGGCCTTCCAATCCTATTCCTTTCAGAAAGTGTAGGATGTCAGAGGGCACATGCTCCCAGGTGCAACGCCCTCAAGTTGCACAGTGCTACACAGTTTGAGAGGAGGTGGATGGATGTTTCATCCTGTTCCCCACAAAATCTACATTCAGATTCCTTTCCCAATCCAAGCTTACACAGGTGTCCTATCAGTCTACAGTGGCCTGAAAATATTCCTGTTAATATGCGAACATTGTTCTTACTCAGGTTGATGCATTCTGTAAACCTCTTCTGGTTGTAAGTTCCCAGAAGAATTTTACTTTGCCTCATTCCCTGGAGATTTTCCCAGTAACTGGATTTTCTCTGCTCCATTTCTATTTTTAGTTTCTTCAGTATTGTACTGCTACTTAACCCCCTTTTGCGGGTTAGGCCCTACAAAAGGCATTCCAGCCCCTTTTTTGCGAGGTTATCCGTTATTTCGTTTGCTTCCACCACTCCTGTGTGACCCGGAACCCACAGGAGGGTTACTTTATTTCTTTTGCCTAGCACATTTAGTTTCCCTAGGCATTCCCAGACCATCTTAGAACTGATTTCATATGAGCTCAGCGCCTTGATGGCTGCTTGACTATCAGACATGATGATAATCTCCTGCTTCCAAATAATTTCTATCTATATTGAACTGGACACATCTTTCAATAGCGTGTATTTCCGCCTGAAATATACTTGGATATTTTCTCAAGCTTTCCTATTCCAGTTCCCTCTGCCATTTTGGAGCCATCAATATACCATTTGATGGCATTTCTATTCAAGTTCAAGATGGTTTTATGATCCCACTCGCTCCTGTTACTAAGCTTTATGATGAATTCCTTCACAAAGCTGAATTTTCTTAACATATCATCCCAGGGCATATCCTAGGTTTGATCACCGTCAGGAGATTGAGGCCTATGCCTAATCATTCCTTCCTTGACCATTCTGAGTGTGGTTCTTTTTGCCGCGCCCTCTACTACAATATGGAGGGGGGGGTAAGATCCAATACTACTTCGATAGCTGCTGTTGAGCAGGTTCTCATAGCCCCCGTTATGCATACACATGCTAATCTTTGCACTTTCGAGAGGTGGCCAGATTAGTACTTTTGCACCATGCTACTGATGCATAAGTGATTATCGGTCTCACTATCGCTGTATACATCCAAAGCAGTATTTTTGGATTGCATCCCCAATTTTTCCCTGCAAAGTATCTGCATACCATCAGAGCTCTTTTGGCCTTGTTGGTTACTTCAAGTTCATGTTTGTTCCATAGAAGTTTATTGTCTAGGGTAAGACCTAGATATTTAACCTCCGTTCTCCAATCTATATTTTGCCCATCCAGTTTTATGGTTTTAAGATTGGATTTTCTATAGATATGTATTAGCTTTTAAGTTGTAGAATTTCTTGTGTACCTTGAAGTAAAAGCATTCGTAGATTATTACCCCTGCAGTGTTTCCTGAGACAGACTATGTCAAACGGCGCCCAAAACAAACAAAAAATATGTCTAGAAATATATAGATTTACTTTTACATAAAAAAAAATAATAATAATTCACAAAATTCTATTTTTCAGGCTTTTGATGCATCAATCCCAAATTTCCCAGACGTAGAACTGATTTTCGTGGGCGGCGCCCTAAACAGCGACTACGGCTTGGGAACCAGGCGCGCCATGGGCATCAGTGACGACGTTTACGACAAATACTGGCGCCCATTACACGACGTTCCAACTTGGACCATATTCCCAATGCCTCTGCATCCAGAATCTGTTGCTTCGATGAAACTCCGTTCCAGGAATCCCTATGATCCACCTCTGCTTTACGGAAACTTCTTTACCGACCCCGCGGGAAAAGATATCAGGACGATGATAGCTGCCATTCGATTTATATTGAGGTTGGCCGAAACCCAACCGTTCAGAAAGTTCGGGACCAAATTCTACGAGACCCCAGTACCGGGTTGCGAAGGGCACCAGTTCAATAGTGACGCATATTGGGAGTGTGCCGTACGCGCTTTATCCGTGACTTTGCACCATCAAGTTGGAACTTGTAAAATGGGTCCAGATATTGATGGAGGTGCCGTGGTAGATGCTGAACTGAAAGTCCATGGTGTTGGAGGACTCAGAGTGGCTGATTGTAGTATTATACCATTTGCTGTAGGTGCTCATACTAGTGCTCCATGCGCTATGGTCGGGGAAAAGGCTAGTGACTTGATTAAGCAAAGTTGGTATGGATTATAGAAATAGTTAATTGAGGTAATAAAAAGTTCTTAATGACTGATATATGTGATCCATAACTTTTAGCAAAATTTGATGTAACAGGGTGAAATATTTTCCAAAAAAGTTAAAGTTAAACTAAAATACAATGTGCCAATTAATTTTTTATCTAAATAATAATGTATGCCTTTATTACCACTAAACTTCGATTGCTTTACAATGATAAAAAAAGAAGCAAGAAAGGTAAATATCAAGGCGAGAGTCAGAATTATCTGCTACTAGCCCTGCTAATATATTCATAAAGTGTGTTCATCAATGCCTAAATACCTAATTAACAATAGAAAAATAATATACAATAAATAGGTACGCACGCTCAGCGCATGTAAAAACACTTAACAATTAATCATCAGATTCATACGATTTCAAAGCAATTAGATAATTCACTTTGCCTTAAATAACTAGATGCGCGCACCACACTGATCGTGAAATAGTGCTTTCTGAGATTTAAAGGAAGAAACAATCAGTAGTTTAAGGTCTTTAACAATAATTAGTATAATAGTTGTATTTACTGTAAATATTCTAGGAGTGAGAACGCTTAAACAGGGATGTTCTAAATGTAGAAGCCCCTAAATCTCTTACCACTAAACTTCAATTGCTTTACAATGACAAAAAAAGAAGCAAGCAAGATAAATCTCAGGGCGAGACTCAGAGTTATCTGCTATTAGCCCTGCTAATATATTCATAGTGTTCATCAATGCCTAAATACCTAATTAACAATAGAAAAATAATATACAATAAATATGTACGCACGCTCAGCGCATGTAAAAACACTTAACAATTAATCATCAGATTCATACGATTTCAAAGAAATTAGATAATTCACTTTGCCTTAAATAACTATGATCGTGAAATAGTGCTTTCTGAGATTTAAAGGAAGAAACAATCAGTAGTTTAAGGTCTTTAACAATAATTAGTACAATAGTTGTATTTACTGTAAATATTCTAGGAGTGAGAACGCTTAAACAGGGATGTCCTAAATGTAGAAGTCCCTAAATCTCGTGGTAATATTGTGAATATGAGTCCTAAATCTAATTTTTAAATACAAATATGGAGGCGACTTATACAACACAATTTTATGAAATAAAGTTAAGATTTTCAGTTCGCGTATATTTCTCATATTTAACCAGCCAATATCTTTCAACGTATGCGATATATGTTGAAACTTCCTAATTCCATATATATACAATGCAAACACGAATTTTGGATCGTCTAAATATGATTGCATGTAATGCTGTCTATAACTGTATGATAAATGGTGGAGCAGTAAATAAACTGTGACAGCACCAATGCTTCGCATAGTTTGGAGTTGACATTAATAGGTAAGGAGGATCTATGTGGATAAAGTTTCCTTAAATTCATATAGGTACGCTTGATATATTTGTTTGTTTGGTCATTTAATCTAAGAGGGTTATCCATAGACCAACCCAAATTACTTGCAGTTTGTACAATTGGCAACTGTAGGCAACAAACGACCACATGGAAAGCTTTTTCGAGTTCTTTACAAATTTTGGATTTTCCCAACAATAATACTTTAGATTTCTAGGGATTCAAATGCAAGTCAAATTTAGCGGAAATCTTACTTAGGGATTCTAAATCAGCGTTAATACTATGCAAGGCAATGCGCCAATTCCCTGGCTCAAAAGACAGATACAAACGCATGTTATCAGCATAAATATGGTTGCGACAACAGTTCAGCTGGTTAGTAAAGGAAGATGTATATATTGAAAAGGGAAGAGGTCCCAAAAGAGACCCTTGCGGTACACCAGCAGAAATATATAGATGCAGCGATACAGTACTATTTAAAGCGACACTGTGCTGACGATCCGATAAATAACTTTTTATAAGCTGGACTGATGCAACACTTAAACCTAACAGATAACAAAGGGTAGCATGACAAACCGTGTCATACGCCTTAGAATAGTCTAGAAGTACCAAAACTGTTACAAAACCTTTATCAGTTGATGCAATGATATCATCTGTTACACCAAGTAGTGCCGTTTCATAACTGTAACCCTTTCTGAAACCAGATTGGATAAGTGGAAGGAATGGAATTATTTCTACTAACAAAATCATTCAATGGCATAAAAATAACTTTTTGAAAAATTTTAGATTTCGTAGGTAAAATGCTAATGGATCTTCAGTCATTTAAATTACAAGGATTTTTTTATTTTTGGTAAAGGTTTAACCAAAGTATGTTTCCATAAAATCAATCAATTCTTTTACACTCCCTATATGAATGAAAAATAGGTTCTATCTTTGGTACAGAACGAAAAGTATCGCAAAATACTGCATCATGATCACAAAAATTACAACATAAAATGCCGGAATCAATAATTTTAACAATATCAATACAAAGAATAATGTCCAAAAGGGAAATCATGAATAAATCAAAGTCACGAGCTTTTGAGTACTTTCAATCGCATATGTACTTAATAACAGCAATATATTAGATCTATTATCTAATCCTATACTTGTACCATCATTATATTCGTCAAGATAAAGCAATAGAAGTGCTTCCAAGTACCTAAGTAAATAATAAGTAAGTACACTTGAAGAAAAAAGTATCCTAACGATGCGAGCCTAAGTGAACAATATAGAAGATATTGGATCCCTTCCCAGAAACGGATATTTTCTCTCTTACTTTCTCAGGCTTGAATCGTTTGGGTATTTTCTTCAAGTCTACCTGTAGGGGGCGTTCAATTGAAACGGAATTCCTCTATAATTTGTTCTAAACAATCACAGATAATTTACAAGATATTTTTGATTATCTACAAATTATATTGCATTGTGTGAGAAAGACAGTTTTAATCTTAATACCACACTCTTGTGTATTATAAACCCAATTTTTGTCGTTGTAATCTTTAAACTAGATGAAAAAATAAAGAATACGTTTTCGGATTTTTTTTTCTAAATCTTTATTTTAGGAAATTATCCTCATTTCTATATGTACGCCTGCAGAAGATATAATTTAATTCCAAAAATATGAAGGAAAATAGCCTTCATATTTTTGGAATTAAATTTAATATTGCATTGTATTACAATTTAAAATGGTTTGTTGTACTAAAATATGAAAAAGTAAGGTTATGCGTACAAATAGTTATGCCAAAAAAAAGTTCGTGTGTTGTTGATCATCTCGTAAATATAAATTACTTTTTCACGTATTGGCAAATCAATGTGTTTATGGTTGCCAATTTATGCAACTGATTATAAATAAAGCTTTAAAAATAAAATTAATCGCTAAAATATATTATCATAAAGTATCTAGTTCCATTTGTTACAGTTAGTTATTAAATAAATATTGTTAAAAATAATTACGCGGTATCCAGAATGCCCTTTTTGTGGTAAATATCTTAAACGTAATTATTCCAACCAATAGTAATTTAATTAAATTAAGATTTATATTTTAAATATTTATTTATACACCCCAACTATACTGATAGCTATAATTTAACACTAATTCAGTTCCCTAAAGAGTGTGAAATATTCATCTATTAATACGTACTACTCCACTAACTATTTAAATATCATACCGAAAGCTATCTAATTCTTTACCAGCATCGCGGCCAATTTAACCCTTTATAACTAACGCCCTAACTTTCATAAGCAACCACCACTCATCAGTGAATGGACATTCAAATAAAACATACCCCGCTGTACTTACCCCACCACATTCACAATATGAATGCGAATCATTAACCCTCCTTAATTCTACCGCCGGATACGACACATTAACCCTCATTTCCCTAAAACGTGTAACGTTACCGATACAAACCTGTACATATACCGACAATATCCTTAATATATTCTTTAGCAGCATTCTTTTCCACCCTTCGATCGACTCATTATTTCTAATATCTGTTTCGCGTCGCGGCCAATTTAACCTTTATAACTAATCCCCAAACTTTCGTAGGCAACCGCCACTCATCAGTGAGTGGACATAGAAATAAAACATACGCCGCTGTACCTACCCCAACGCATTCACAATATGAATGCGAATCATTAACCCTCCTTAATTCTACCGCCTGATACGACACATTAACCCTCATTTCCCTAAAACGTGTAACGTTACCGATACAAACCTGTACATATACCGACAATATTCTTAATATATTCTTTAGCAGCATTCTTTTCCACCCTTCGATCGACTCATTATTTCTAATATTTGTTTCGCGTCGCGGCCAATTCAACCTTTATAACTAATCCCCAAACTTTCGTAGGCAACCGCCACTCATCAGTGAATGGACATAGAAATAAAACATACGCCGCTGTACTTACCCCAACACATTCACAATATGAATGCGAATCATTAACCCTCCTTAATTCTACCGCCCGATACGACACATTAACCCTCATTTCCCTAAAACGTGTAACGTTACAGATAAAAACCTGTACATATACCGACAATATTATGATAATTTACAATTATTATCACAATTGCGTAAATTAAAAATAAATAAAGGAAACTTGAATGAAAATTTAAATGCTACGTAAACCCGTAAGCCGTCTTCATCAATGTATTGAAAAATAATTATCCATATACCTGATGCGACAATTTAAAAAATTCTATGGATAAACAGCATTAAAAGTATTCCAAGGAATATTGTACAAACAAATTCATTTGTAATGAATCATTTTAGTATTTACTATTCTTTCATAAGATAAACGCTATCGAAATAAACTTGCGTGTTTGGGAGATAAAGATACGCAAATAAGTTTGAAGAATGTACCTATACATAAAAAGTATATTTAGAACAATGGGATTAATATAATAAAGTGGAATAATCTGATAACATATAATTTTAGATATTTGTATTAGAATAGGTACTGAGCTTCATGTTAAAATCGTGTAAATATTATCATGGTACATACATAAAATTGCATTTAAAACACAAATGTCAAAAAGCTGATAAAAAAATAAACGCAACACATAAATACTTAAGAACCTGTTACAAAAATGGGCATAATATGTAAAACAAAATGGCGCATTTTCGTTTATGATCCTTTCCGGGAGTAATTGGTTTAACAGAAACATTATATTCGGTTTGCAATTACTACTCTACGGCTAGGACACAATAAAATGTAAAATAAATGGTATAAGTCATTTTCACACAGCTTCAATCAGTTTTGTATTGATAGCTCCCAACATAACTAAATATTTGTCTTTTGTGCGCTATACTAATATACTTTCAGATTAACCACCATATGCAAAGATTGCAAGTTTTTTACAGTAAGAAAATAACAAATTAATGTTTTTCTGCTTTTAAGGAGTAATTTTTCCCAAGAAAAATGTTTCTCCTCACGCAGGACCTTACTGCTAATTATTACAGTTAAAAGTATCCATGCGACAGAAATTGCGGCAGTCTAAGATAAGGCACTTTTGTCTTTAGTTGAGTGAGTTTAGTGAGAGTTTATGTAAATATTTTCAATATGTATTTATATATCAGTGTTTATATTTTTAACTTATTTATATACATATTCAAGGTGTATATATGAAATAGAATTTGCGATTTAAGGCCACGAACGTTGGAGTTGGAAGCAACAAGCCATATTATTGATTACAGTAATTCACTGTATGTATGTTTATTTACATATTTCTAACTATAAAAAAAAACCTCTTCGAAGACAAGATATCTTTATAAGTATTATAAGTATGTTATGACTTATGAAATATCTTTCTACGTTACAATTAGTTACAAGCACAAAATCATATAACACACCTACCTACTTTCACCAGGGTATTCTTCAGTATCTTTGAAATCCTTTAATGCAAAAGATATTTTACATAATTTTCCTTATTTCGTATTTCTATGCAATATATCGTAAATATATTGTTGCTAATTATTTTCCATATTCTACAATTGTTGCAATGCCTTCATTAAATATGCACAACGAATCAAATGATTTTAAGCCATGTGCTTCAAAATGTTGTAAGTTTTCGTAAAATGAACACCATATTTATATTTGTTTGTTTGAATAGAAAATTGTATTTGTTTGCTTTTCGACAAATTCTCTTGCAATTTTTGCATAATCACAAACCAAATGCTGCTTGTCAATTATGTAACTGTGTGAACTTGGCAAGCAACGTTCGATTTTACTTCGTCAGAACCTTTTTGTACATAATACCACCTACGATTTCGTTTATACCTCGAAAGGTAAAAAAATAGGTTTAAGAAAATCCTCAGCAAGCAAGTATAAGATACTAAAAAACCGTTATTTGGAAGAATATCGTTTGTACCCTTTTGTACCTCCATTTAAATCGTTTGTACTTCAAGGAAACCGGAAGTAGAAACATTTAAAAATATATCGCTTATATTTTAGGTTTTTGTTTTAATCCTTTAAAACAATATAACATAAATTCTACCCAGAAATGATATATAGTAATATTAAGTCTATTTAAATAAAAAATAAAGACATACTTCTACAATAACCCTAAAAAAAACATTACAGCTCTAAAAAGAAAAGATTTCAAATGAAAATGAAGTTAATAATCACGGTAATCAAATGAATTGCTGAGATCGTTGACAGAAAATGATACTTTCCCCTAATAGCCAAATTTAAATTTTCCCCCACTATTTTTAGTGAATTCAACGAAAAGGCATTAAAATAACTATTAATGTAGTACAAAATTTTAAGTTTTAACGTTGAAGTTACTAAGAATAATTGCGGGAAATTTAAATTTGCCTATTAGGGTCCCCTAATGATGACCCTAGATGATATTCCAGTTTTTCCTATATCAAACGCGCCGTCCCAAAAAAAAGAAATTATATTTGAAATTTAAGTTACATTACAAATCTCTAAGATCATAATTTATTATATTCATTTTTTTTCGAGTTTCAAGATAACACGTTGGGTATTACTAAATAACGCTGAAAGTTATTAAAAAGTACAAAAATTAAAGAAAACGTAAATTTATTTATAAAAAAAAAAAATGGTGGATCAAAATTGCTACTAATCAATAAGATTAAATTTTAGCAAAATAGTAACTATCTATTAAAATTAACCCCTAAAGTATTCCGTAAATTTACCCCAAATTAAGGGAAAAATCCTTCAAGTTGATAAGCTGCTTTCAAAACGTTAAGATTTCTTAAAATCGGGCGAGCAAATTTAAACCAATATCAATCATTTAAAAAGCCTGAAAAAAATTTGACAAAGCGGGAAATTTTAGGACACCTATATTATTTGCATTAAATTAGCCCTTCATAATTCGAGACATTTAAAAAACAAATAGCTTCACATTTGTTATCGTATCGTTTTTAAAAAAAAAGCATTACTCATTCATTCCCCTTATCACAGAATCAGCCACGACCCTAAGCGGAAAGCAATAACAAAAACAGGTAAACAGGTTTGAGAATCACCTTCCAGGAAGCCCGTCTACATTTCTACTACTACGTTCAAAGCGTTTTACGATTTAAAATGGTTTTAAATGATCGGACTAAAAATAGTGAGGTTTATAAAACTTGTTTTGGGTCACACTGATTACGTCACACTACAACTGGGATGACGTCAGTCTCGAAAATATTACGCAATCGAACAGTAACCCCGGAGCTACGAGGAATTATAAATGGGGCAGACAGACGCCAGCCCCGGAGTACTACGCAAAAGGAAAATGGTGCATACAGGGAAAAGTGAGCTTTTATCTCCAGCTAGGTGTAACCGTACCCCTTCAAGCTGTGATGGATATTCATTAGTGGAAGTAAATAAGGTCGGGCAAGCAGAAATAGGAGAGGAAATCGATATGATGGTGAAACACTTAACATGAAAAAGTGGTTTTGAAATGTGTTTTAACCTAAAAAAAATATTATCACTACATAATAAAAGATGTGCATTTTAACGCTTGTTAATCGCTTTTATCATAATTTAAATTAAATTATATTGGAATAATTAAAAACGATTGGCACAAAGTTTATAAGTATTTTTCTATTTTTATAGGGTGTTTGGCAGATTATCGCACAATAAACCGTTTAAATAGATGTATCTTATCTTCAACAATCATTTCCCCAAATAATTCCTGCCATTCAACAGATTGCACGAACAAATATTATCGATTAACCACAATAAAAACATTGCATTTAATCCTTATAACCTGCAAGAGGTGCACATCGCCGAACTTGTCAATTTTCTCTCTAATCATCGTGAATTCCTCCCGCTATAATTATGACATAATTTAAACCTACCGCGTACCGTGGGGGCGTACCAGCTCCTTTACCGGTATACTTGTGCGAAGTAAACAAATTTTAAAATTAAATCGCCTACCTGACACAATCAGTGCTTCGTTCGGTCCTACGGTGTGTATATTTCCCATTTCTTCTAAAGAGTAGAGTGCACTTCACTAAACTAAAAACGAAAAACAAAACCTCCGAAACCACCGCACAACACCGTACCGGCAATTTTAAATCCACCACCAAAACATACGCGGCGAATGCACCGAGAAAATATTAATTTATATAAAATGGGGCCGCCATACTACGAAATTGGCGCACGCGCGTCCTAACGCTTTAAAGGGACTCGGGATTTTCTTATCTGTTACCTAATTATTTTTGGGAATCATATACTGGGACAATCGCTTTTTAATGAATAGTGAGATTTTGTTATATTTATTCTTTATAATAAGTAAATATGAAACAATAATTCAATCAAAAAACATTGGTAATAATAAGATTTTCGATCACTTTCTTGATATTAAAAAAAGTTTTAGAAGGTTGGCAATAATTATAACCATCAGTGACCAAGTAGAATGTAAACACGTACTAAATTATTCGATTTACTAATAATTGATCAAATAAAGTTAACAGGTAACTTTGCATGGTGTGAAAATCAGAAGTACTAAAACGCGCCAGTGATCATAAGAAACAGCAAGATGATTGGTAAAATTGTAGCACACAAAGTCACAAAAGAGTTTGGTTATGAACGTTACTTACTCAGGAAAAAGGTTCTTTAAATCAAATGGGTAAATATTTCTTTGCTGCTATGTACAGGAACCATTTCTTTCAGTTAATATATACTTCTTTCATTCAAAGAATATTAAAACATAAATTACTGTTTTATCGGAAAGAAGTGATTCTTTTAAATGGGGGCAAAAAATTATTTCTTTTATTTAGATCATTTTTCTGAGTGTAATGTAAAATCACTATACTATGACTATAATTGGTGGCTAGAGTTCCAAATGAGGAACATTAAGTTGACGATTTATATGTGCATTGACTGAAAGATCTTGGATAATGCTTTAATATATAGATCACTGATTGGCTCCTATTTTCCTGAATCTACCTATTTCCTGTTTTTTCAAAAATGAATAGTAAATACTGAGAATTCAGTTAAAAAGTACTCTTTCTAGGTTATGTATGAAATGAATTATATATTAAATTTTTATGCATGTATGATAAATTACGTTACAGTATGAATAGATACCTGATAACGATTATCTCCAACATTAGAGAGAGAAAGGAATGGGAAGTAATATAGCTAGTACTGGCAAAATACTCTAAAATATACTCGATTTAGATTCTTTTTATCTCTGTTTCGATTTAGTTTTTACTTTTTCAAAATTTTTATATTTTAATTGATTTTAGTGTAAGATATTTCTGTATTTCCTTAAGTTGTTTAATAAATTCAGATGAAATTAAATAAAAAAAAGGGTTTTGGGCAGTTAATGAGGTGCCCAAAACCTTTTCTTTTTTGTTAAAAATTGATTTGTGTACTTAAAAATAATATTTTAGAAATTATTTTAAATTCGAAGTATTATTTTATATTTTTTCGAACAGCATTTATTAAATTCCCATCATTCGTGTATCACCTTTACTATACATTAAGAATACACTACCACTTACCACTACAAGCAGGAAGAATATAACAATTACATAAACATCAATAATAAATTGTATGTAATATATATATATTTTTTTAATTCAATAAAGGATTTGAATAAAGACTGTTGTGTTTTTATATTATCACTGTGCTATATAATTTAATCTAATAGCCACAAACTAACAATTGCTTAATTTCACAATTTAATTACCGAAAATCATTAACTACTTTCCATGAATTTGCCTTAAAATATGGCAACTTACAGTAAAAGTTAAAAATATCATCCAAACTTAAATTTTCCGCAATTATGCTTAGTTCAACATTGAAACATAAAATTACCTATAATTTTGTACTTCATTAATAGTTACTTTACAAAAGTGCATTTACGCATTGTGTAATGTTCTACATGTCTAAATTTTACGATAAATAAGCTGTTTCGTAGGCAAAAGTGTTCTTTCTTTATTATGTAAAAAAAAAGGACAATTAATACAATCACAAAAAAAGCATGGTTGAAATCAAATCCTTTTAATAAGGTTAGAATATTCTGTTGAATCTTTGTCCTCCAAATGGACCTATTTAACCTTAGTTAATCTTATGTTTTATATTTAGCATTTTATGTAATAATTATCATAATCATAATATATGCGTATTATATGCCTAAAGCATGATACAATTCTAAGCGAAACGTAAGAAAAGTTTGTCTTTTTATATGTTAACACATGAATAACTTATTCCCTAATAGCCAAATTTAAATTTCACGCCACAATTTTTAATGAAATCAACATAATGGCATTAAAATAACTATTACTTTAGTACAAAATGGTGGGTAATTTTATATTTTAAGGTTGAAGTTAATAAGAATAATTGCGGAAAATTTAAATTTGGCTATTAGGGTTATTATTGTTGTTCAAATAAAAACTAAACTTTTGTATATATTTATATAAATTAAAAACGAAATAGAAGCTTGTACACCAAAGCAATACACCATATATTACTTTTATTGAGAAATAAAGAATGAATAAAGGAATCAAACCACCAATAACTATTTCAGTATCTAGAGATGACCATTTATTTAATTGTCGATACCTACTATAAGAGGGCGCCAAATACATATTTACACTTCCTGCTTCAGTTGCCATTCTCTAAAATTTATTTTATGCGTCAAGCGACAGGGAATGGAGTGAACATCGTACAATTCCTAGTCTGTGGATTTTATGTATTGCGTTTATTGGTTTCTTAGACTTTTATTCCTAAATAGTATTAAATCGTAAGTATTCAAAACATCACAAATTATCCCTTAATTTCCCCACTACCCAATTAGCGCGATTTCAGCCCCAGCAACGCTAAAATATCCGTGATGTTTGAAATAACTTTGTTTACATAACCTCATTTTGTTCGCGTACTTTTAAATGTCCTCTTCTCCCAAAACAATTTAATGCTTTCTGCCTCTTAATAACGGTAAGTGCCTACTATCGATCGATTCTATTTTAGGTATATTTTGTAAATATGACTGATACGAGCGACTTAGATAGACAAATAGAACAACTCAAACGATGTGAAATCATCAGGGAAGCGGAAGTGAAGGCTCTTTGCGCGAAAGCCAGAGAGATCCTAGTGGAAGAGAGCAATGTGCAAAGAGTAGACTCCCCTGTCACAGTGAGTATTTATATTTTGTTGTATTTTTTCATGCTTTATAGTTAAAAACTATAGGTTTGTGGTGATATCCATGGACAATTTTATGATCTAAAAGAGTTATTCAAAGTCGGAGGCGACGTTCCAGAGACAAACTACTTATTTATGGGAGATTTCGTTGACCGGGGCTTTTATAGTGTCGAAACATTTCTCCTATTATTAGCGCTTAAAGTGAGTAAATGCTCAGTCTTGGTATGAAATAATTTTCCCGATTTTTAAGGTAAGATATCCAGATCGTATTACATTAATCAGGGGCAACCACGAATCTCGTCAAATAACGCAAGTGTATGGATTTTACGATGAATGTTTGAGGAAGTATGGATCGATAACTGTTTGGAGGTATTGCACGGAGATTTTCGATTATTTGTCGCTATCTGCTATTATAGATGGGAAGATATTCTGCGTGCATGGCGGATTGTCACCATCCATACAGACTTTGGACCAAATTAGGACGATAGATCGTAAGCAAGAGGTTCCACATGATGGTCCGATGTGTGATTTACTTTGGAGTGATCCAGAAGGTGAGTCTTTCTATGATTTGGTTTAATAATTGATGAGTTTTGGGTTTTTTATGTATACATTTTCTTTTTAATAAAATGCGATATTTATTTAATATTTTCTGGCACAAATTTAGAATTTTATGGAACATCATACATGTTTTTGCATATTTAAAGTTATGTTCTATAAACAAGCAGCTGTTTTTTTCTCTTTAGAGTAACAGTACTTCTTCTGCGTTTCTTTAGGGTATTTTTCTGCTGTAAATTGTTCTATACTTCAGTAAACATTAGAACTATTCTTATTTTCCATGTTTTACAACAAAATTATTAATTGAAAAATTAGTGTTAAACATTCTTATTCTTAATTTTGGGATGAATTTTGTATAATAATTCACATGATGAAAGTTTAAAATTAAAGAAAAAACGTTAATCTGTAAAAGGAGCATTAAACAATGTTGGAGTTTAGACTGTTCCTTGTGGCACGCCAATTTTAATGGTTTATGAAAAGATTAACGAAGGAACGACTTATTATTTTGTAGTATTTATATAAGATGTAAAACTACTTAATAGTGTTTAAGTTATATCAGTTTTTAAAGTAAAAATATTGCACATTAAATAATCAAATAGAAAATAAAATTTGTAGCTGAAAATAAGAAATAGAGGATTAAAAATGACAGTGAAACGTTTTTTACATATTCAAAGATGTTTTAAAATCAAAATACAATGAACTGAAATGTTTAGGGTAAATCATAAATAGTAAATACCACCACGGAATCGATAACACCTTTTTATATTATTAAAAATCAGTTAGAATGAATTGTTTAAAATCTTTCGAAATAAAAGAATTGCAGATACATTATTTTACTGTTTAATCACATTCGAAACATTAAAATTTGCTTTTTCCTTGTTTGAGTTTGGTGCAGGTTTGGTTTACATGCTTCATTTATTCGTGGTATAACGTTTTAAAATCATCTGTATGCATAAAACTTGGGTGAAATTTAAAGATAACAGTGACGAATATAAAAAAAATACAAGAAACAACAACGTTGAACTTTGGACTGTTCCTTAATGGACTTCGATTTTAGTGATTCTTAAGCCACTTTATAGTCTTATATAATTAGTAACATTAGAAACCACATCAAATTTGATTTTAAAACTTTACACAATCCAAAAATAATAAAATATATATTTTAAATAAGGATAAATTTGATAATATGAACTGATGTGATGTGTATTTATTGAGGTGTAAAAAATTGTGATCCAAAATATTCTGGATGAATATTCATAATTCATTGTTTACAATCAGTTCAGTATTTTCATAATTTGTAAGAATACATTACATTATAATTGGTAACCAGAGAAACCAACAAAATATGATATTATATCGCTGATAAATTGATGAACAGTTCAAGGTATTATTTTTCGCACCACTTTTGGACTCTTATACGCTCTATAAGATCCACAAAAGCCTATTGGCTTCGAAATTGAGCCTGCAGTTATTTATTCCGGCCCACCAAAATGTTTATTTTACATTCTTATCTATGCATTTACTCTAAAAACGGAAAGAGAATTTTTATAAATACGATATATTGAAAGAAATTGTATTTAAGATTTGTAAAAGCACACATGTTGAATTTATTGGGAAAATACGATTATTTATCTAAATCTAACAATAATAACTATGATATGTAAAAATGTTCAAATATTTTCTGGTTTGATTATGACTTGGTTTAAATAACTTGCAAACCGCTTCGACACCTTTAATTGCTCTTTTTCGTTTGCTAGAAGTTTTATATTATCTCAATTATAATAACAAACGTTTATATTAACTTACTTTTCAATTACTTGTATTTATACTATTAAGTTGTAGTTATCTAATTGGATTTTCGTTTTGGTTATTTGAATTTTAATAATATAATGTTAATTTCAATGATAATAAAGAAGAATTATATTAACTTTATTTACAACTCTTGCTATTATATAATTCTATGAAAATTATTTTTGATATCTGTCTCACCTTTTTTTAAATATAAACAATTTTCCAACTATTTAGATACTTATGTTAAATATTACACTTAGGCTCAGATACGAAAGATTCACTTCAAAGACCTGAGTTAATAATAAGTTGTTTAGCCAAGTATATAAACAATTTTTAAACATTTTAAAATTAGTAAAATAGACAGGCCAAACCTTGAGAATGTAATGAATTAAGTTCTTAAAATCATAATATCAACGCATGTTGGCAGAATATGAATATCTATTTGTTTTTTTTGTTTTTAATATTGGTAAGCAGAAATAAAATTGGGGATACAACGACTGAAACTTTTAGAATAATTGACAAACTAAAGGGAAAATTCGTGTTCCAATCCTATTTATTTTATTTTATAATAAAATAAAATATTAAAATAAATAGAATTGGAATACGAATTTTCGCTTTAATTTTCAATTACACCCACTTAAATCTCTGGACACCATACATTTTTAGAACAATGGTGCATACATTTTGTGATGTAATTCAATTCGTGCACGGAACCTCAATTGGTAGAGCGTTCGTCCGGTAAACAAATTCTGCGTGAGGAGAAAAAAGTTTTCGTATGAAGAATTCCTCTTAAAGATTTATTACAGTAATGAGCGGAAATACATTAATTTCATTAATGATTTCTGCTGTAAAAGGCTTGAATATTCTTCCAATATCTATACAGTGTGTTCACGGGAACATTCTACAATAGCTAACCTTTTTATTTTTAGAAATACAGAGTCGGTTAAATGGAGAAAGTTCATGTACTTTTCCGTCTGCATTTCGTGCTATGGCATAAAAAACAAAAGAGCGCTTGGTTACTAAGATACGACTAAAACATGTATTTTTTTAAATGGGAAACACCCTTAATGAATAAATAGCCTTAGCCGCTTGAAACAGCATTTTGATCATTGCATCGGAAATCGAGGCCCGATATTATTGCAGGCTAGGTCACCCGACTTAAATCCCTTGGATTTCTTTTTATGGGGAGCTATTAAAAACAACAACATGATACACCATCCATTGATTCGAAAAATTTAAAAATCAAAATTACGCAGTACATTCGTGATTTTAATGAACAAACAGTGCAAAAGGTACACAGTAATCTGGTGCCAAAGGTAAACCTGTGTAGGGAAAGTAATGGCTGTTATTTTGAAGCAAAAATTTAAAACATTTTCTTGTTGTCTTTTTACTTTAATATACAATTAGTTTTTGTTTAATATCTAGGTCCCATTTGTTGTGATCAGTATAGTAAATACTGTTTCCATTATTTATATGAAAGATTACATCGAAGTGGCAACACTTAAAACACGATTAATACAAAAGTGTCTATCTACACCTTCATGTGATAGTTTGTAACTTCAAAAAACAAAGAAGTTGGCCATTGTAGAATGTTTGGTGAACACCTCGAATGAACTGTGGATGATTTTCTTTACACCTCTCGTAATCGTGATTTTACAGAGAAGTCGTTTTATACTTTGTTATAGCCAATAATTAGAGAAACTCAAAAATGTAAAAATATACCGGGTGTCCCATTTAAAAAAATACATGTTTTAGTCGTATCTTAGCTACCAAGCGCTGTTTTGTTTTTTATGCCATAGCACGAAATACAGATGGAAAAGTACATGAACTTTCTCCATTTAACCGACTCTGTATCGTAGAATGTTCTCGTGAACACACTGTATATTTATTTAGTTATATTTAAAATATTCAGTTTCTTCGAAATCTAATCATTTGCAGATACTCAGGGTTGGGGCGTATCACCACGAGGTGCTGGATATTTATTCGGTTCAGATGTCGTGGCACAATTTAACGCAGCTAACGATATCGATATGATCTGTCGCGCGCATCAACTGGTCATGGAAGGATATAAATGGCACTTCAATGAAACTGTTTTGACAGTATGGTCAGCTCCGAATTATTGTTACAGGTAAGAACGTGTCTAAAGATTATCAGTGCCAGTATTGAATTGAAATTGTATATTTTATATTAAAACAATATTTCTTTTCGTTTCTTTGTTTACCATGCCAGATGTGGGAATGTAGCCGCCATCTTAGAATTAAATGAACACTTACAAAGAGATTTCACAATATTCGAAGCTGCCCCTCAAGAGACCCGTGGAATACCCTCGAAGAAACCTCAGGCTGATTATTTTTTATAATTTATGTTACGTTTAATTAATAATAATAATATACATATTATATATATACATATATTACATAGAATTACCACCTACTACAATCCTATTTGTAAGTCCGTTAAAATTTAAGATCACAACAACAGCGAGGCAATCGGTTCATTTCTATTTATATACCGAAGGAAAAACAACAAGTCGATTCTCAAACAGAAAATCGTAATCAATTTGTACGCCCCTCATTAGTACATTTTCATAAAACAATTATGTTAGAATTACCACCGATATAGCGATAGCTTCCGATGTTTACAAATACTGCATATTGTATTATTAACTTTGTGAAAAAGTTGGGTTCCTCTTTTCGTTTTTTCGACCAAGAGCAGAATTTTCTAGTATCTAGTATTGTATAGGCAGTGAAACAGGAGCAGTGCTAATACTGGAAACTGTATTATTAGTGTTTAGTTAGTCGTTTTTTCGTCAATGTATGTCATTTTTTTTTGTTTCCTTTCTTTTGTATCGTCGTTTTTTAATATCTGAAACTCATTTACGTTGTATATTATGATGAACTCTATTTACTTAAGGATACATAATTGCAAAAATTACAAAAAAAAAAACTGCCAAATAAAAATGTTTGTTTTATATATTGATGTTTTTATTTCTTATTTCGTTGTTTTCTAATTTCCTGGAATTTTAGGATGAATAATACAGCAGTTAGTTAGTGTGTCAAGCGACAAAATATTAGCTGCTCATAAAATATTATTTATAGTAAAAAATAGAATTGAAAGTTATTATTTGACACCTGAAGATGTAACTAAAAACCAGATAATTAAATGACGAAAATAATAGAACTATCACAAATTAAGCAATGAAGAAGGCAAATTTAGTAGATCACGCAGCAATAGATAACGTAATGAGTACACAAATTGATAAAATAATAATCTGTTAAGTCTCAATAATAAAGAAAAAAAAATACTTCAATACTTGTAAACAAACTTTTACTAATGAGATCTCAATTTTTCCATGAATCAGATGAATTTGCTAGATTCTGAAATTATCCACAAATGTTTTACCTGCGCCATCTATCCGTCAGTAGCTCAGGCTAATAGTAATGAGTGCGAGTTTGTGCTATTATCCGAAAGATGACGCCAGGTAAGTATTAAATTCTAGTTGATTCTAGCAAATACCAGTATACTGGTATAATATTTGATCTAGTTATATAAAATGTAAAAGATTTTTATTTTAGCTTTCATAAAATATAATTAAGAGAAAAGTAGGTTTCTGCAGCAAAATATCTAGCTACAAAAATATAGATGTGGCAATTTATAAAAAGTAAATATTTGCAAAATAAGCATTTTCTTCGATTACGAAACTGCTTTGGTGCAATGTCAGCACGTCCATTACAATATAATAGTAATAGATCTTTTATTTTTTTGAAAATTCCCAAGTAGCACCAAATATTTCTAAAACAAGTTTAATATTTTTCTAATATAAAAACATATAATACACATTTTATAAATATTTGATGCTACTTGGGTTTTATTATTTTTTTAAGTTTGGTAGGAGGTAGTCATAATAGCACATACTATCTGTTATAATAATGAACCTCCTATTATTAATAATTCTTTCAGTTGTTCTAATGCAATTTTAAAGAACCTTTTTTTAAATATACAGTAAGATGGAGATAACGATCGTGGCACTTTAAAAATAAAACCAAAATCAAACATGTGAAATATGTATAACTTAAAAAAGCAATAGTACACCAACGACGTAAAATTCATAATTAAAAATATTAGATTATTAGATTAGGGAAATAGTGCAATATTACGAATCGAGTAAAAATTTCTTTATCATATGGAGCACGTCTAGCAGTTCCCTGAAGTAGATAATTTAGCTATTAGAGTATAGATGTCGCCACATATATACAAAAAAATTAAAAGTTAGCTATTCAAAGAGTAGCACACTAATTAATTACGTGAATATAAAAAATAATCAACAAGTCCTTAACAATATAAAACGACAATACACACACTAAACAATAAATTAGTTGATTTTGTAATGGACATTATTTATTTATTCCCCAGTGATTTTAAATTGAATATTATTAAAATGTTTACTCTTCATCAAAAAATAGCACACGATATTATAAATTATTTTTTTCTTTTTAAGAACTAATTGAAAATCTCTATTATTTAATTATTTAATTTTTAAAATTTATTATCACTCGTAGCAGTAATCTGTAATTAATAGTTAGAAAATTAAACGGCAGATGTCGCCATATGTCCATTAAAATATCAAATTATGTTTGAAACATACTGGTCTTTCCTTGCTATTTTATTATAATATGCAAATTTTAACTTTATTTGTATAACGAAATTAATTGTAATTATCTAAAAATAATTTTGTAATAATTTCATACATATATTTATAATATATACTACAATTTAATTGTAGCGGTCTTATTTATATTACTAAATATTACAATAGGTTTGTTTGTCTGATCTAAGCTGATCCGAGGAATTTTACGCGTTTGTTTGTATTTTAGAGCATGATTTGTGCGTGTTTGTTTGTTTAGAGCAAGCAAATCCAGATCACAAAGAGGTAGCTCTTCCTGCTCGCGGTCCGATGTCCAAGCAATTACGAGCAATTTGTGCAACATAACCTACAGGCACTAACACCGTGTTGTAAACTGTCATTTGTAAATGTAATCTGACTTATAACTGCATTGAATATGCACGAAATAGATAATATAACGACACCAATTTGATTGATGTAAAGAACGATCATCATATTTTAAAAACTTAACTTGGTAGGTACATAAATACTAGCATATGATGCATTTTTATTGTAGTCTAGATTCATTAATTTGAAAAATTATTTTTACTTTTCCTGTTCATAATAGCTGTAACAATCTGACAATAGTAAATAATAAAATTAAGGTTATATTGCAATCGAGTGCGTTTGTTTGTACCATCTTTAAATCCAACTCTGAGACGCTCTCAAGTTACTCTGATGACGTCAGTAGATACTGCTCCAAGCACACAAACAAACAAAGCTATTATATAAGGTGAGAATAATTGAATTTATCATAGAATTTAAATATCTTGGAGATAGTGCTACTCATTGTCAGAGAAGTTAAATAAATTGACTTCAAAAATTAAACATTTGTTTTTTAAAAATAAGAATAAAACAATAAAAAAATAAAGATTAAAGTTTAAATATAGCTTAACAATTTAGATCTTGATTTATTTAATCTAATAAATAAGTAAATAAACATTTTATCTTACCTTGTAAAAAATTGGTGAATACATAAAAAATATATATATTATTATAATTTAATCATTATTCCTAATATTAAATAAATAAAAGAAAACAAATTGATTTATATTTATATTTTCTTTATTACTAAAATGAAAAATATCTACATGTTATCGGATTTCTTTGCGATAATACGACAACTTACTAATAAATACTGTATATAAATATTACAAAAGAAAAACACGTATTCTAACTACTTACTATATACGTATAGTATCTATTTACAACAATACTCACTTGCACACAAATTACTTATTTAAACATATAAATACTACCTAACTCAGACGTCTAAAGTGTTTGGAAAAGAAAGAGACCTACTTTTTGTCTAGGAGAGCGCATATTCTTGTTAAGTAACTCAACAACCCAATAATCGATACAACAATAAACAAATACGATTGAGCAAGAGTCAGATAACAACATTACATATTAGAGACTAGCTTACTAAATAAATAGCATACATAACACAGCGTACGTTCTTATTTTTTCATCATTTTAAAGAGAAAGAAAACTTTGTAGGTGTTCTACTTATATAATTTTAATATAAGTTGAAAAATACAAATTTTAAAATTGTGGGAATTGATAAATAAAATATAATGATGAGTTACCATGTTTAAAAAAATCTATGCATACAGTGTGACCCTTTTGAACGCGAAACATCCCCATAAAGCTTGTATTTATTACCCGATTTTGATCAACTTTTTTTTTTTTAATTGTAGTGTGTGAAATACTGTACCTCTGAACAAAGTTTTACATTTTTTTTTTATAGAAAATTAAGGTATACCTATTGTGTAATTGTGTAAGGATAAAAATGCAGCAAATCATATTAGACATTTTTTGTACAAAAGATGTGAGTACGCTACTGGATTAAGCGCAAATTGAAATTATGTTAATACTCCTGTGACAATATTAAGAATAGGGTCGGGAACGAATTTTCTTTTTCTTTTTTTATTCGAAAGAAAATTTCAAATATTCCAGGTGATGCTCAATCCAGTGGCGTACTCATATCTCTGTAGGAAAAAAGTGGCTAATATGGTTTTCTATAAAAATTTATGAAACTTTCGTCCACGCAACTACAATTAAAAAAGGAAAAGTACTAATACTAATTTTATGTAGATGCCCCGCTTTCAAATGGGATTACACTGTACTTTTAGACTTAAAAAATCTCATAAGAAAAACAGAGCAGGAACTGATAAGGAAATAAGTATTAAATATTCGGTAATAAATCATTTTTTTTATTATGTTAACTGGCAATCTTGTATTTACAAGATATTTAAAGATGATCTTTCAAATAGTTCCACTGATGGAATATCATTATTTCATTAAAATTTATTTGTTTGAAATTTTAAATCTCCCGGCAAAAACACAATTGACAAATTTGACAGCTGCTTTCGTGTATACATTTTGTCCCTTTTAAGAGTTAATACCAAAAATTTAATACTGATTTAATTGAGGTGGTTACATATTTCTTTCTACCAAAAATCTTTGAGTAAACTCAAAACAAACAAAAAATCTCATTTAGGGCAGGAACCTGTATGAAATAGTATTAAATATTCGATAATAATCCATTTTTCTTAATTCTTATGTTAGCTAACATCTTGTATGAAATGTTTAAAGATTATATTTTAAATAGTTCCACTGATAAAATATCATCGTTTATTTCGTTAAAATTTATTTGCTTGAAATTTTAAATTTCCCGCCAGAAACAGAACTGTCAAATTTAACAGCTACTGCTTTCGTGTTTAAATTTTTATCCCTTTTAATAGTTAATACGAAATATTTAAAACTCATTCAACTGAGGTGGTTGCATATTTCTTTCTATTAAAAAATTTCTAAGCAAACTCAAAAGAAATAAAAAAAATCTCATTTAGGGCAGGAACCTATACGAAATTAGTATTAAATATTCGATAATAATTCATATATTTTATGCTTATGTTAGTTAACATCTTGTATAAAATGTTTAAGAATTATATTTTAAATAGTTCCACTGATAAAATATCTTTGTTTATTTCGTTAAAATTTATTTGTTTGAAATTTTAAATTTCCCGCCAGAAACACAACTGTCAAATTTGACAGCTACTACTTTCGTGTTTAAATTTTTATCCCTTTTAAGAATTAATACGAAATATTTAAAACTGATGCAACTGAATTGGTTGCGTATTTCTTTCTATTAAAAAATTTCTAAGCAAACTTAAAACAAATAAAAAAAATCTCATTTAGGGCAGGAACCTCTACGAAATTAGTATTAAATATTCGATAATAATTCATATATTTTATGCTTATGTTAGTTAACATCTTGTATAAAATGTTTAAGAATTATATTTTAAATAGTTCCACTGATAAAATATCTTTGTTTATTTCGTTAAAATTTATTTGTTTGAAATTTTAAATTTCCCGCCAGAAACACAACTGTCAAATTTGACAGCTACTACTTTCGTGTTTAAATTTTTATCCCTTTTAAGAATTAATACGAAATATTTAAAACTGATGCAACTGAATTGGTTGCGTATTTCTTTCTATTAAAAAATTTCTAAGCAAACTTAAAACAAATAAAAAAAATCTCATTTAGGGCAGGAACCTCTACGAAATTAGTATTAAATATTCGATAATAATTCATATATTTTATGCTTATGTTAGTTAACATCTTGTATAAAATGTTTAAGAATTATATTTTAAATAGTTCCACTGATAAAATATCTTTGTTTATTTCGTTAAAATTTATGTTTGAAATTTTAAATTTCCCGCCAGAAACTGAACTGTCAAATTTGACAGCTACTGCTTTCGTGTTTAAATTTTTATCCCTTTTAAGAGTTAATACGAAATATTTAAAACTCATTCAACTGAGGTGGTCGCATATTTCTTTCTATCAAAAAAAATTTCTAAGCAAACTCAAAACAAATAAAAAAAATCTCATTTAGGGCAGGAACCTATACGAAATTAGTATTAAATATTCGATAATAATTCATATATTTTATTCTTATGTTAGTTAACATCTTGTATAAAATGTTTAGGAATTATATTTTAATAGTTCCACTGATAAAATATCTTTGTTTATTTCCTCAAAATTTATTTGTTTGAAATTTTAAATTCCGCGCAAAAACAGAACTGTCAAATTTTGACAGCTATCTGCTTGTGTTAAATTTTTATCCCTTTTAAGAGTTAATACGAAAATTTAAAACTCATTCAACTGAGGTGGTCGCATATTTCTTTCTATCAAAAAAAATTTCTAAGCAAACTCAAAACAAATAAAAAAATCTCATTTAGGCTAGGAACCTATACGAAATTAGTATTAAATATTCGATAATAATTCATATATTTTATTCTTATGTTAGTTAACATCTTGTATAAAATGTTTAAGAATTATATTTTAAATAGTTCCACTGATAAAATATCTTTGTTTATTTCGTTAAAATTTTATTGTTTGAAATTTTAAATTTCCCCAGAAACACAACTGTCAAATTTGACAGCTACTACTTTCGTGTTTAAATTTTTATCCCTTTTAAGAATTAATACGAAATATTTAAAACTGATGCAACTGAATTGGTTGCGTATTTCTTTCTATTAAAAAATTTCTAAGCAAACTTAAAACAAATAAAAAAATCTCATTTAGGGCAGGAACTCTTACGAAATTAGTATTAAATATTCGATAATATTCATATATTTTATGCTTATGTTAGTTAACATCTTGTATAAATGTTTAAGAATTTATATTTTAAATAGTTCCACTGATAAAATATCTTTGTTTATTTCGTCAAAATTTATTTGTTTGAAATTTTAAATTTCCCGCCAAAAACAGAACTGTCAAATTTGACAGCTACTGTTTTCGTGTTTAAATTTTTATCCCTTTTAATAGTTAATACGAAATATTTAAAACTCATTCAACTGAGGTGGTTGCATATTTCTTTCTATTAAAAAATTTCTAAGCAAACTCAAAAGAAATAAAAAAAAATCTCATTTAGGGCAGGAACCTATACGAAATTAGTATTAAATATTCGATAATAATTCATATATTTTATGCTTATGTTAGTTAACATCTTGTATAAAATGTTTAAGAATTATATTTTAAATAGTTCACTGATAAAATATCTTTGTTTATTTCGTTTAAAATTTATTTGTTTGAAATTTTAAATTTCCCGCCAGAAACACAACTGGTCAAATTTAACAGCTACTACTTTTGTTTAAATTTTTATCCCTTAAGAATTAATACGAAATATTTAAAACTGATGCAACTGAATTGGTTGCGTATTTCTTTCTATTAAAAAATTTCTAAGCAAACTTAAAACAAATAAAAAAAATCTCATTTAGGGCAGGAACCTCTACGAAATTAGTATTAAATATTCGATAATAATTCATATATTTTATGCTTATGTTAGTTAACATCTTGTATAAAATGTTTAAGAATTATATTTTAAATAGTTCCACTGATAAAATATCTTTGTTTATTTCGTTAAAATTTATTTGTTTGAAATTTTAAATTTCCCGCCAGAAACACAACTGTCAAATTTGACAGCTACTACTTTCGTGTTTAAATTTTTATCCCTTTTAAGAATTAATACGAAATATTTAAAACTGATGCAACTGAATTGGTTGCGTATTTCTTTCTATAAAAAATTTCTAAGCAAACTCTAAACAAATAAAAAAATTCATTTAGGGCAGGAACCTCTACGAAATTAGTATTAAATATTCGATAATAATTCATATATTTTATGCTTATGTTAGTTAACATCTTGTATAAAATGTTTAAGAATTATATTTTAAATAGTTCCACTGATAAAATATCTTTGTTTATTTCGTTAAAATTTATGTTTGAAATTTTAAATTTCCCGCCAGAAACTGAACTGTCAAATTTGACAGCTACTGCTTTCGTGTTTAAATTTTTATCCCTTTTAAGAGTTAATACGAAATATTTAAAACTCATTCAACTGAGGTGGTCGCATATTTCTTTCTATAAAAAAATTTCTAAGCAAACTCAAAACAAATAAAAAAAATCTCATTTAGGGCAGGAACCTATACGAAATTAGTATTAAATATTCGATAATAATTCATATATTTTATTCTTATGTTAGTTAACATCTTGTATAAAATGTTTAGGAATTATATTTTAAATAGTTCCACTGATAAAATATCTTTGTTTATTTCCTCAAAATTTATTTGTTTGAAATTTTAAATTTCCCGCCAAAAACAGAACTGTCAAATTTGACAGCTACTGCTTTCGTGTTTAAATTTTTATCCCTTTTAAGAGTTAATACGAAATATTTAAAACTCATTCAACTGAGGTGGTCGCATATTTCTTTCTATCAAAAAAAATTTCTAAGCAAACTCAAAACAAATAAAAAAATCTCATTTAGGCTAGGAACCTATACGAAATTAGTATTAAATATTCGATAATAATTCATATATTTATTCTTGTTAGTTAACATCTTGTATAAAATGTTTAGAATTATATTTTAAATAGTTCCACTGATAAAATATCTTTGTTTATTTCGTTAAAATTTATTTGTTTGAAATTTTAAATTTCCCGCCAGAAACACAACTGTCAAATTTGACAGCTACTACTTTCGTGTTTAAATTTTTATCCCTTTTAAGAATTAATACGAAATATTTAAAACTGATGCAACTGAATTGGTTGCGTATTTCTTTCTATTAAAAAATTTCTAAGCAAACTTAAAACAAATAAAAAAAATCTCATTTAGGGCAGGAACCTCTACGAAATTAGTATTAAATATTCGATAATAATTCATATATTTTATGCTTATGTTAGTTAACATCTCTGTATAAAATGTTTAAGAATTATATTTTAAATAGTTCCACTGATAAAATCTTTGTTTATTCGTCAAAATTTATTTGTTTAAATTTTAATTTCCCGCCAAAACAGAACTGTCAAATTTGACAGCTACTGCTTTCGTGTTTAAATTTTTATCCCTTTTAAGAGTTAATACGAAATATTTAAAACTCATTCAACTGAGGTGGTTGCATATTTCTTTCTATTAAAAAAATTCTAAGCAAACTCAAAACAAATAAAAAAATTCTCATTTAGGCTAGGAACCTATACGAAATTAGTATTAAATATTCGATAATAATTCATATATTTTATTCTTATGTTAGTTAATATCTTGTATAAAATGTTTAGGAATTATATTTTAAATAGTTCCACTGATAAAATATCTTTGTTTATTTCGTTAAAATTTATTTGTTTAAAATTTTAAATTTCCCGCCAGAAACACAACTGTCAAATTTGACAGCTACTGCTTTCGTGTTTAAATTTTTTATCCCTTTCAAGAGTTAATACGAAAAATTTAATACTGATTCAATATTGAGGGCGTTGCATATTTCTTTCTATTAAAAATCTTTGAACAAAACGACTTCCGAATCACTTACGTACACCATTAACGATCAGGCAACGTCGTAATCAAACAATCACTATAAAATACTATCACATTTCTTCTTCTTAATTGGACGGAGAGCGTTTGTAAGGAATGAGTTTCTGCGATTATTCCTACATAGTGTCAAATCATTTCTATTGTTAATGGAAAACTTCGTCGTCATCTTCGCTTTGGACTTGCTAGGGCGGCATCGCAGTCCTCTAAGGTTTGATTCAAGGGTGTTACCAGACTAGTGAAGTATAACTTCAGTTCCCTATCCGACAATCTTCGACTGGTCTCTGGGACATAAGTAGACAATTTTCTTTCCATGTTAGGGAAGGCATTTTCCTCTTCTGCCATCCATCTAATGTTCGAGGCGGCATTTCTGGAAGATTTGGCGAATCTCCTCAAACTTACAACCATGAAGATGACCCCCAAGGTGAATAGAACGTACATGGCTGCAGATTCTATCATCGGAAGGATATTGATGTACAATTGGAACCTTGATGAGAGATATGGAGGCAATCCGTACAATCTCTGCGAATAAATTTGATGATTACCTATTAAATTAAGAGAAAAAAATTGAAGAGTTAACTTACGTTTTCAGTCCACAGCATCGGGATAACCATATTGGAAAACTTCCTCGCTGAAGGAATGTTATCCACATCCCTCAATGCCATATTTATTTGATATCTCACAGCCAGATCCAAAGGCAGACCGGATTCCTGTGAAACATCACAAAGATATAAGCTTCAAAAATGAAACACCGGTCTTAATTCTAAAGGCTTACCGGTTGGATTACGAAATAGCTTTCGTGTTGTCTCCTGTCTGGAGTCAAGCCATCGACTTGTTCCAATAGCGAAGGATCGCTATCTAAGAAGTGGGGATAACTTAAAGCTATTGGGAATCCGTAGTAACATGCACGAACGTCTAATAGTCCGCTGGTAGACATTCACCTTCTCTGCAGAAGCATTTGTTCTTCTCGTCGAATTTTCCATTGTCGTTGGCATTCTTGGCGAATTTGTACACTGAGCCTCGAAGACCACCGGCGTGTGTGTTGTTTACCCAAACCTATGGAACAGGAATAAAATATTTCAAAATTGAATTTTAATTTATTTAAGAACGATGAAAATATGATAAGTTTTGCAGTCTGGCTTGCGGATTTTTATTTCATGGTGCAAATAAAGAAAAATTCATGAGAAGAATGAATAATATTACGGTAAAAAGAAATCTGTTGAAGGAAAAGTTTCGCCAAAGTTCAATAAGTTAAAAGGATATCTAAAAGAAATATTTATATGATCTAATCAACTAGTTCAGAAAGAAATAAATGCCTAAAAGAAATTTAACCGTGACTTAAAAACATACTTTGAAAATCTAATATAGTCTAAATCATTTCTAATTAATTTATTTAGATAAATAAATCTTATTGTTAATTTCTGCATTTCATATAGAGTCAAAGACAGGATTTGGCACCCATGCAGGAACTTATCTATATTGGTGATGAATTTTTCTTTGTTAAATATTTTGGTTTCATTATTTTCGTCACTCTAGATATTTTTCTTTATAGTACCTTATTACTACACCAAATAAAGAGAATTGTTACTTAAAATTCAAATATTCTTATTTAACGCTTTTTTTTCATCTGCAGTCATAATGTACCCAATTATCTTTACAAAGCTTCTAAAATTGTCTACAACAATATATTCTTTGATGAGGTGCAAGTTTTCGAAGGACCCAACGCGCACCAGCCTTTAACATTTCAAGGATCAGATGAATTCTGAAGGTAGACGTTTCAGAAAAAATGGACAAACTAAACAAAAACAGATATCTAAAAGAAAATATTTATTTATTTATCTAGTCAACTATAGAGGAAAAGCTAGTTTTTATTTTAATAAAGAGCTAGGTTCAAAAAAAAATAAATGCCAATTCGACTTTCATTGGTAACATTTTATTCGCATAAATGGACTTGGAGAACACGCTTTAAAAGTGTAATATTACAGTCTAAATCATTTCTAATTAATTTAGGTTTGACAAATAAATCTTATTGTTAGTTTCTCTAGTTGCAATATCTAAATTCAAAGACGATATTTGGCGCCCACACAGGGGCTTGTAATTTGGCGAGTACTTCTCGATTTTAATGGTACATTTTTCTTCATTCAACATTTTGTTTTAATTATTTTCGTCACAATAGTATAGGTTGTGGTGTTTATGATTGGTTTTCTCTGGAAATTGTAACTAGAAAAAGTTCAACATTTTGGCGGTCTTCTTCAGTCGAACACTTTCCATAATGACAAGTTCAACTTTCGTAAAAATTTCATGTGTCGTCGTGTCATTTGGTTAGGTAACATTTTAGTCACATAAATGGACTTGCAAAACACGCTTTGAAAGTCTCATATTGCAGCTCTAAATCATTTCTAACTAATTTAGGTGTGACAAATAAATCTTATTGCTAGTTTCTGCAGTTGCAACATCTAAATTCAAAGACGATATTTGGCGCCCACACAGGGGCTTGCAATTTGGTTAGTACTTCTCGATTTTAATGGTACATTTTTTTTTCATTCAAGATTTTGTTTTAATTATTTTCGTCACAATAGTATAGGTTGTGGTGTGTATGATTGGTTTTCTCTAGATAGTGTAACTAGAAAAAGTTGAACATTTTTGCAGATCTTCTTCAGTCGAAGACTTTCCATAATGACAAGTTCAACTTTCGTAAAAAAAATCATGTGTCGTCATGTCAGTTGGTTAGGTAACACTTTAGTGGCATAAATGGACTTGAAAAACACGCTTTGAAAGTGTAATATGACAGTCTAAATCACTTCTAAGTAATTTAGGTTTGACAAATAAATCTTATTGTTAGTTTCTGCAGTTGGAACATCTAAATTCAAAGACGATATTTGGCGCCCACACAGGGGCCAAGGAATGGAATAAATTAAGTGAGTTTTTTTTTCCAATTTGAGTTTTTGATTTTAGTTTAGTGGAATAACATTGTAAATTATTGCTATTTTTATGTGTTACAGTAGTTTTAAACGGGGTTTATATAATTAACTTTTTCTGATAAATTTTTAACATAGAGATTGCAATATTTTTTTTTCTTAAAAGTATTATTGTTTAACTTTGTTTTGTTAGTTTATATGTTAGTTTCCACTATATAATTTGTGTAAACGTTGTTGTAGAATTTTATTGATGAAAAGTTGGGGGTATTTATTAGTTTGCAAAACGTTTTTGACTTTTTTTAAATTTCTGCTGCGGTTTCACAACATTAAGTTAAATTTTAATCCGTTGTCAATTAATGCTATACAACGCTTTTTTTTATTATACATATAAATAATTGGTAAAATGGAAGCGTACTGCAGATATTGTTTTATTATACCAAGATATGTATAGTTACCTTTTTTTTTTAAAAATAGTAATATCCAACTAATTAAGTTAATTATTTTTTTATTTCCAAAGTAATTGTGGATGCTTAGTGTAATTAATGTAATGTAGACAATCATCTACATATAGTTTTTAAAGTTTTAAACTCAAATTAATTTTTTTAATTACAACATTTTCTAAATCTTCTAATACTAGCTGTGTTATTGCCAATCCACTTATTTGTTTTTAAAAATTCTTGAAAATATGTAGAAATTAAAATGATTTCAATTGCAGTTAAACACTTAGCTAATGATAAACTCGTATATGATCTTTTGATTCATGCCATCTTTTTACGATAATACTTTTAACTAGGTCACTTGGAATATTGTATACGTAGATGCATCATCAAAAGAACAACATGTTTAATTACTGCGTATGGTAGATTTATTTAAAATTGGTATCAAATCAATTTTTTTTTTATATAAAAGATATTTTTGGTTAATTATTTTGTAAATAGATGACAGCTACAAAATTTGTAGAAGGGATTTTGTATGCAAGAAACAATGGATTTGAATGGAGCATTTGGTTTATGCAAGTTAGGAAGTCCATATGATTTATGCAATCTAGGACCACTTAAGAATTTATTGCCAACAATTTTTTTGTTCCGCTAATAATAAGATAGTGGTTAAAATTCGTTAAATTTAAATTTTAAGTTAAATTAAAACAAGAACGAACTAAAACGTTTTTGTATTCATATTTATTACGGTAACAGGAATTCCTATTCTATTTCCATGTACATATAAGATTTTACAAGGCCGTATTTATAATTTAGTTGTTGTAGAAATATTTTAAATGATGTTTTATAAAAATAGAGAAATTATTTAAATAAACAAAAAATGTTCCAGCGATTGGAAAAGGAATGAAGATGTTGAGATGTCTTGCAAGGTAGTTATTTTAATTATCTACAGTCATATGTCCAAGAAATGAAAAAAAATAAGACTACAAACATTTAGAAATACAAAAAATAAAAAAAAAACATAAAAAATCGGAAGGATTTATCCGAACAGCAATTTATTGCTTCCTGTTTGGGAATCTATTTACCTTAGAAACAAAGTTTTAGGCACAAACAGACATCTGTTCTTGTAACTAACGACAATATAAAAATAAAGTTTCTAATACAAATTCATCAAGTGCCTTATATCATTTTAAGTCAGAGATACGGACTTTTCAACAGCTTCTTGTATACAACAGAAAGAAAGTGACAGTTTAATGACTATAGAAACATATTTAAGTGTATATCTTACAACGATTAGGAAGTATACAACTAATACTGCAGAAATATTAGTTAGCTTCTAGGCATTCGTAACAGATTTGCACAAATCAAAAATTAACATTACATCAATGAGTACTAACAATTAGTTCTAGTCTTTTTTCCTTCTGGATTATATAAACATGTAAATCGAACAATGAAATCTTTAAATCGTGTGCTTTAGGACCTCTATAATTCGTAATATTCGTAATATATAAGTCCCAGTCGATTAACAACCATTTCCTGATCGATTTGCATATGTGTTCGTTAAAATAATCATTAGTTAGTCCAATGCAGTTTATAAGGAAATTTATAGCGTTGAAATGAAAGATTATTATGTAAATTGGCATCAGGTGACAGTAACAACTTTCGTTAAAGTATCAAAAATAATGTTTTTGCAGATTCATCCTTTATTAAATAGAATACCCATTTATTGAATTAAAAGTTTGTACTTGACATCTAAATAAGTGTTTTAAATATTTATTAAACTATAAAAAAAATATTTGCATATCATTTAGGTATACAGGTGTCTCACCGAAGTGGGACATTAGATCTTTTTTGAACTTCTAGTAGAAATTTGATTTTAAAACTTGCAGTGTAGACATGACCTACTGTGATGTATTTAATGAAAATATTTTCAACGTTATAGCACTTTCGGTATACAGGGTGTTGATATCAACTTTCTTATTTTAAATAGAATGGTGTAATTTTTATCGGTCTAATGAATTTGGCGAGTCATTTGCAACTAGTTTATATGAAGATTCCTATACCTAAACTCGACCGTTTTTGAGATATTTTCATTTTCGTTGTTTTTTTGACAGTTGCACTCTTTCAAATAAAATCAAATATTTCAGGAAATAGCAGATAGTTAGAGGTTCTACTAAGGTCGATGTAAATACAAGTACGTAGCTATAAGGTGTTATAGCAATAATCACTGAATCACATACAGGGTGTTCAAAAACGTGCCTCCAATGTGGATACATTTAAGCTAACAAAACTTTTTTCTTTCAAATGGAACATGGTATTTTTTACTAGAGCATTGAATGCAGCGCAAAATTCTACATCGATTGATATTAGGGTTCGGTATACCTATTCTTAATAGTTTTTGGAATATTAGCATTTCTTGCAAAAAATTGCTAAAAATATGCCTAAATTCCAAGTTTCAAACAAATAAAATGAGTTTTTTTCCTACAAAACACTCTGTACAGTATTTGTCTAACCTATCCATAAATATTTATGTTTCAGATATCTAACGTTCACTTGTTTCTTACTAATAGTAATGTCTTGTAGTCATAGAGAACGTACATTAATTATTAGATATTAGTAGGCCATGAGATGTGCTAACAAACAAGTGATATCCATTATTGGTAATTTACCAAATTGCACAGTGATAAACTTATGCAGTATTAACAAGTCATATCTTTTATAGTAAGTCCTAATGCTGTCAACTCCTTCACACATTTTCTTCTAACAAGTAAAATATTGTAAATCGAAAGAAATAAGAAAAACATTGAAAGTTACATATACAAATAACATTTTAGACTTATTCTACATTCATGAAGAATGTAACAATGATTAGATACCTACACTTATTTGCAATGAATAAAAACCTCAAAAAAAAAATACAAAGGGAAATTAAAGCAGATATCCTAAATACACCCATAATATTTCAAATATTGTTCACTTACTAGACCAGGTATTTTCTTTGTAGGGGAGCTGTCTGACATGGAGTCGCCGAAAACAATGCAGCACAGATAACATAAATCAGGAACAAACTGTTAAAAGTCTTCGAAAATGTCTAATATAAATGTTCTTTCAGAATAATAGTTTCTTAGCTTTTTTTTTAATTTGACCTATTTTCGATGTATTTAATAAGCAGGCAAAAATATTAACATGTAATTTGTTATCGCATAATAATTATGACTTATTAATATTTTATAATTATAATTACATAAAATTTGCTAAAAAATTGGAAAACTTCCAATGATAAATATCTTAGGTATGGAAACCAAACAATGCAAAAAAAGATAACGCATCATTCTAAAAAATAATATACAGAATGTTTTTAGAAAAAAAAATATTTTATTTACTCGAAACTTGGAAATTAGTCATATTTTAGGCAATAAATGCTAATATTTCAAAAACTATCAAAAATAGGTATACCAAACCCTAATGTCAATCGATGTAGAATTTTACGCTGCATTCAATGCTGTAGTAAAAAATACCATGTTCCATTTGAAATAAAAAAGTTTTGTTGGTTTAAAGGTATCCACGTTGGAGATGCGTTTTCGAACACCCTGTATGTGATTTGGCCATTATTGCCATAACACTTTTTACCTACGTCTTCGTATTTACATCGACATTAGTAGAACCACTAAATATCTGATACCTCATCAGCTATTTAATTTTACTTGAAACAGTGTAAACGTCAAAAAATCAACAAAATTGCAAATATCTCAAAAACGGTTGAGTTCAGGGATAGGGAGCCCTCATGTAAACTAATTGCAAATGACTCGATACATTCATTGTATCGATAAAAATCGTAGCATTCCATTTAAAATAAAAGTTTATATAAACACCCGGTATACGAAAGTGCTATAAAAGTTGAAATAGTTTCCTTAAATATGACCACGATGGGCCATGACTAGATGATTCGTATAAACGAAAATCAGACTGCATGATTGTGATTCCAAGAACGGCCTACCATGATGTGGTAATGAAATGAAAAACATCAAAGAAGAAATGCCTAAATACAATGAACCGATAGACCTCAAGTTTTATACGAGCAATCTAGTGAGAGTGATAGTCCATGAACTATCCGAGTTAGGTCAATGACTGCATTGCCAGCTTTATGCTACTGTCGCTTGCGGGTGAGAGCTTGACACGTGGCTCGTAGGGGGCGCACAAACTGAACGCTTTTTCACTTAGTAGGTGATTGTACGTAAAGCTTGATATGTGATTAGCGATGAAAGTGGGTTTATACATTCGGAGGAGTGGCGCTGATAACAGAGGCAGAAACTCGCGTCTGTTCCTAGTGTCATTCCCCTTTTATTGCTATTGCTAGTATGGTGAGGCCATGAGTCCCGCCTGGTGGCATATTCTATATTCTTTGTATTTAGGTATTTTTTCTTTGATGTTTCAATTTAAATATATTTAACATACACGGTTTTAAATAATTCCGTTACATCTCAATAATAATCTCTCATAAATCCCTCACAATTTGACAACTGACAATATATCAAAAATGACATTTCTCTTAATACTCACCATTGGTTTGGCGCGGCACAAACTCTTCCTAAAGAAATATATAGTCTCATTCTGAGGCACATTGCTAGGGAACTTGGTTCCGTCAGAAGCGTTTCTGATGTTGCCGCAGTAACCTTCCCATTGTGGCAACGTTTCTGATCCTCTATAAGTGTCCAGGACTCCGGCCCTGGTTATATCATTCTCTCCAGTGAAGACAGTCTCGTAATCACCGTCGAAATCGTACATCTGTAAAGAGGTGATAAAAAGAGATGTTTGTCAAAGATCCACGAAGTGCTTTATAAACTTACTCTGTCGATGAGTCCCAGCTTCTCAAAATTGATCCAATTGGGCAAGAAACGGTATCCCAGAGTCATGAAGGTGCTTTCGTAACCGAACATGAATTCTTTGGGCGACATCTTTACCAGGGGCTCGGATTTCGTTTGGGACACTATGAAGTTTAAAGCGCTTCTGGTGAAGAAGGACTTTTTTGAAACGACATCGGCAATACTCTGAAAAGAAATCAAATGTTTGAAGATGGTCCATGTTGTAAGGTTAAGTATAATGTTTTAATAATATACTAGCATGTATTGAAAAATTCTTAGTCTACTATAGAAGTATACAAAACTTAAAAGTCAAAATATTTTATTTTTCAACATAATCTCCTATAATTGGATACATTTATTACAACGAACTTGCAACACCTCTAGACCTTTGAAGAAGAAATATTTATCTTGCTAAGATCTTAATATTTTTCGTAATGTTAATTTAAAGTTTAGAGCGTATTGCTTCTATTTAAAAAAAATGATGGCTCCAAAACGGCAGAAGGAACTGGAATAGGAATATCTGCAGAACTAACATATTTTCGAAAGCTTGGGAAAATACCAAGTATATTTTCAGGCGAAATAACACGCTATTGGAAGATTGTTCAGTTCATTATGGATAGGAAATATCGGAAGCAGGAGATTATCATCGTGTTGATAGTCAAGCAGCCATCAAGCGCGCTGAACTCAATATGAAATCAGCTCCTAGATGGTCTGGGAATGCCCTAGGGAACTAAATGAGCTAGGCAAAAGAAATAAAGTAACCTTCCTGTGGGTTTCCGGGTCCACACAGGAGCTGGAAGGAAACGAATAACGGATAACCTCGCAAAAAAAGGGACTCGAATGCCTTTTTGTAGGGCCTGAACGCCTTTTGCGGGGTTAAGTAGCAGTACAATACTGAAGAAACTAAAATGGAAATGGAGCAGAGAAAATCCAGTTTACCGAGAAAACTCTCCAGGGAATGAGGCAAAGTAAAATTCTTCTGGGACTTATAACCAAAAGAGATTACAGAATGCATCAACCTGAGTAAGAACAATGTTCGCATATTAACAGGATACTTTCAGGCCATTGTAGACTGAAGGACACCTGAGTAAGCTTGGATTGGAAAAAGATCCTGAAATGCAGATTTTGTGGGGAACAGGATGAAACATCCATCCACCTCCTCTCAAACTGCGTAGCACTGTGCAACTTCGAGGCATTGCACCTGGGAGCATGTGAAATCGGAAGAGGGAGATTTACCTACGACTGGGGCCCTCTGACATCCAAGGCTTTTGAAAGGTAATAGGATCTGTGAAGGCCAGCTGTAGAAGCCAGCAAGAATAGGGACCCAATAGATCTTTTAGGTCCGCCAGTGTAACACCACCCTTCTATTTACATACATACATACATTCTATTTAAAATAAAATGAATAACTAAGTTAACTAAGGAACGATTCCTTGAATCATTTTTTCTCTCAGTATATTGAAATCATCGCCCTTTCAATTTAAAACTCAAATTTCATCAAGACATGTAATTCTTTAATAATTACAATTTCTGTATCGCATTGAAAAGTCCTGTTTTGCCCTTTATTACAATAAAATAAAATTAACAATAAAAAAAAACTTCATACTTTGGTTTTCTGTGCACCCTCAATTACCGTTTAAATCAATAAAATTAAAATAACATATAACAATGTTGTCACGTGTAGCTTTTTTTTTTCAAATTAGTACTGTGAACACAGCAGGTCAAGTACAACATTAGAATGTTAAGATTTTCGATTAAAAAAATATTCAGGGATAATAAAAAAAAAGGCCAGTCTTTAACGGTTAAGCATTGTCGATTTCGCAAAAAAAAAGATTGAAAAAATCAATTAGTTTAATTATATTCATAATATCTTGTTAAATATGAAACCTTGGAAATCGTTTTACCTTTACCTAAAAACTTCTTTCGCGAAATGTAATTAAAAACTAGCGGTAATTATAATAATATGGTATTTATTTGGATCGTGTCTTGCCTTGTTAAAATCAATCTCAGCTCACGGTTATCGCTCAGATAACATTTAGAAATTAATATTTTCGTCAATGTATCAATAACCATAACATATATATGTTCAAATACAACTTTTCTTTTGATGTTTAACAATGTGTAATCGAATGAAGTTGATAATGGGAAGAAAATATTTATTATTAATTTTACGACAAATACTTTAGGCTAAAAAAAATGTACATTTACAAGAAATTAGTTTATCGTGTTAATACAAATTAACAAAATTTTTATGTCAGAATCTTCTTTGTAATTAAGTTTTTAGTTTTTTTAAAGCAACTTTACAATTATTTACTAAATTTGACATAGTAAATAAAGCGTCAGGCAATAATTCAAAGTTAATGCCCAAGGCATTTAATACTATTAATTACAATCTGTTGTTGGATGCTGTAAATATTTGTGCCATTAGAGGAAAGATATTGTGGCTTCAAAATTATTTATCTGGGAGTTCAAATTGTATGTAGTTTCAAAAACATTTAATTGCATCAACCTTGAACATGGTGTACGCCAGGATAGTATCCTGGGCCCTTCTTACCTTACAGCTGGTATGTTAATAATGTTGGTAACATATACGGAATTGCAATTATTTTATATACAGAGACATTAGATTTTTTTGAACTTCTAGTAAAAATTTGATTTTGAAACTTGCAGTGTAGTCATGCCCTACTGTGATCTATTTAAAGAAAATATTTTCAACTTTATAGCACTTTCGGTATACAGGGTGTTGATATCAACTTTCTTATTTTAAATGAACTGGTATAATTTTTATCGGTCTAATGCATTTGGCGAGTCATTTGAAACTAGTTTATATGAAGGTTCCCTATCCCTAAACTCGGCCGTTTTTTGAGATATTTTCATTTTCGTTGATTTTTTGATATTTGCACTCTTTCAAATAAAATCAAATATGTCATGAAATAGCAGATAGTTAGTGGTTCTACTAAAATCGATGTAAATACAAGGACATAGCTATAAGGTGTTATATAGCAATAATCACTGAATCACATACAGGGTGTTCAAGAACGCGCCTCCAATGTGGATACTTTTAAGCTAACGAAACTTTTTTCTTTCAAATGGAACATGGTATTTTTTACTACAGCATTGAATTCTACATTGAAAATTCTACATCGATTGATATTAGGGTTTGGTTAACTATTTTGAAGTATCAGCACTTCTTGCAAAAAATTGCTAAAAATTCCAAGTTTCAAACAAATAAAATGAGTTTTTACCTACAAAACACTCTGTATATTATTTGCCTAACCTATCTAAATATTTATGTTTTTGATATCTAACGTTCACTAGTTTCTTACTAATAGTAATGTCTTTTAGTCATAGAGAACGTACATTAATTATTAGATATAAGTAGGCCATGAGATGTGCTAACAAACAGGTGATATTCATTGTTGGTAATTTACCAAATTATGCAGTGATAAACCTATGCAGTATTAACAAGTCATATCTTTTATAAAAAAGTCCTAATGCTGTCAACTCCTTCACACATTTTCTTCTAACAAGTGAAATATTGTAAATCGAAAGAAATAAGAAAAACATTGAAAGTTACATATACAAATAACATTTTAGACTTATTCTACATTCCTGAAGAATGTAACAATTATTAGATACCTACACTTATTTGCAATGAATAAACACCTCAAAAAAATAAAATTCAAAGCAGATATCCTAAATGCACCCATAATATTTCAAATATTGTTCACTTACTAGACCAGGGATTTTATTTGTAGGGGAGCCGTCTCACATGGATTCTCCGAAAACAATGCAGCTTCTTGGCTTTTTGTATTAAACTAGGTATTAAGCGATACAGACAGATAGCATAAATCAGGAACAAACTATTAAAAGTCTTCGAAAATGTCCAATATAAATGTCTTTCAGAATAATAATTTCTTAGTTTTTTTTTTTAATTTGACTTATTTTCGATGTATTTAATAAGCAAGCAAAAATATTAACATGTAATTTGCTGTCGCATAATAATTATGGCTTAGTAATATTTTATAATTACAATTACATAAAATGTGCTAATAATTGGAAGACTTCCAATGATAAATATTTCAGGTATGGAAACCAAACAATGCAAAAAAGATAACACATCAGTCTAAAAAATAATATACAGAGTGTTTTTAGGAAAATAAATATTTTATTTACTCGAAACTTGGAAATTAGTCATATTTTAGGCAACAAATGCTAATATCTCAAAAACTATCAAAAATAGGTATATCAAACCCCAATGTCAATCGATGTAGAATTTTACGCTGCATTCAATGCTGTAGTAAAAAATACCATGTTCTATTTAAAATAAAAATGTTTTGTTGGTTTAAAGGTATCCACATTGAAGAAGCGTTTTCGAACACCCTGTATGTGTTTTGGTTATTATTGCCATAACACTTTCTACTTACGTCTTTGTATTTACATCGACATTAGTAGAACCACTAAATATCTGATACCTCATCAGCTATTTAATTTCATTTGAAACAGTGCAAACGTCAAAACATCAACAAAATTGTAAATATCTCAAAAACGGTTGAGTTGAGGGATAGGGAACACTCATGTAAACTAACTGCAAATGACTCGATACATTCATTGTACTAATAAAAATTGTAGCATTCCATTTAAAATAACAAAGTTGATATCAACACCCTGTATACCGAAAGTGCTATAAGGTTGAAAATATTTTCCTTAAATAGACCACAGTGGGCCATGATTACACTGCAAGTTTTAAAATCAAATTCCTGCTAGAAGTTCCAAAAAACAAGCTTTAATAAAACAAAAGTTATATTATATATTTGGAAATAAATTTGAAATTAAAGTTGACGAACGATGTTGAAATAAATAAAGTATGCGTGCATTTGGACGAGTCGATCAACTTTAATTGTTTATAGAATGTGTTACAAAAATATTGTTACCTTTATATTTTTTTAGAATGAACTTTGGACACTCCTTAACACGTCTGGTAAATAAAATTTGGAATTAAAGTTGACGAACGATGTTGAAATAAATAAAGTATGCGGCAGTCGATCAACTTTAATTGTTTAGAGAATGTGTTACAAAAATATTGTTATTTTTATATTTTTTTAAAATGAACTTTGGATACTCCTTAATACGTCTTGTAAATAAAATTTGGAATTAAAGTTGACGAACGATGTTGAAATAAATAAAGTATACGGCAGTGCGTGCATTTGGACGAGTCGATTAACTTTAATTGTTTATAGAATGTGTTACAAAAATATTGTCGTTTTTATATTTTTTTTAAAAATTAACTTTGGACACTCCTTAATACGTCTGGTAAATAAAATTTGGAGTTAAAGTTGACGAACGATGTTGAAATAAATAAAGTGTGCGGCAGCGCGTGCATTTGACGAGTTGATCAACTTTAATTGTTTATTATACAAAAGTTTACATTAGGGTTTCATTGCAATAACTTTCCTCAGTACGTTAATTATAACTGATAGTTTAAACGTATTAGAGCCGTTAGGGAATTTAAAAAATTCGGCTAATTTGTTATTAGATACTCGGGATGTTACGTGAGAATGATATAAAACTTTTTTGGACTAAGGCTCACGTGGGTACAATCGATAATGGGAGGGCGGATCAATTAGCGAAAAAGGCCATGTGTAGAGGGGATAGCACGATAATTAGATATGGTTTAATTTCGGCTAGAATACTTATAAATGCTTAAAAGGGAGGTGGACTAGGAAATATATCCCTAACGTTACACGTTTTAGGCATGTTTAGATATTTAGTTAACCACGCATTTTTTTTTTCTAAAATCAAAAGGCTTACTCAACTGAGAATCTTCCTGGTTTCCAAAGATCCCCTTCTACTAAATAAACGTCAGAAAAGACTCACTTTATACCCTGATGTCATAACGATTACCTTTTACTCTTGCTGTTGTTATTAGAGTGTTATTAGGGACATAGAAATTCACGTTTGAAATGTTTAATTATACAAATTCTGCTACTTTAAATATTACCCGTCACTTTAAGTTGAAAGTAATTCATGTTCCAATTGCTCAGTCCTGTAATTGCGAGTGTGTATATTATAGGAAAATTATCTTAAGAGTATTAGATATGCACTGAAAAGTAGCAACCTTATAATGACTAGCTATCTTAAAGTGAGAGAATAATTTCAGTTGGTATTTTATACATTTCCTTTTAAAATTATATTGTCGCAATCAATGCTTCCTTGATTTAAAGACATGAAAACCTTTATTTGACTATATAGCAAACAGCTGCATTCCATTATACGAACAATGAAAACTAGTGCACTAGATTGTTGCAATAACAATTGTTGTTGTAATAGATGTATGCTAAAAATGGTGTAAACTGCCTTTTTCTATTAACGTGGTATTTACTATTGCTTCGGTATTCTATTAAGAAATAAATGCATGATGAAACTATGATATTAGAGTTTAAGTGCGAGATTCTTAAACAGGGTATTAAAAAGATTGTTACGAACGTTGATTTTGTCGGTTTTGGATGTTCTTTGGATTGGAAAACTATAAATAATTAAGATTATGTAAGCGCACTGACAACTGTGGTAGATTGTATGCAAAGTTTTATGAAAGGTGTGAAAAATATTTGATTCAAGGACCGAATTTTAAATATTTAGTAAATTAGTTATGATATCTGCATTATGTCTTTTCTATGTCCTACTCTACACTGAAAGAAAAATTCATATACGAATTAATGGTAATTTATTTACCTATATCATTGATCCTTACGTAATTTTATTACGAATTATGAATTTTTATATCATTTAAGGATTTAAAGGGAAAATTATTATCTATTACTGTGGTATTACTATAGATTCCATAGAATATAATTTTTCAGATTATATTATATAATTGCAAAATTCGAATAAATATTTATATATATATATCAATTTCATTGATTTAATTGATATAATTTAATTATATGTATATAAATCATTTATCCCAGTATATTTTTTGCAGTGTGAAGTCTTGGGCATCAATTTAACCATCAAATGGTCAAATGAATCCAACACAATGTTAAACTAAATACCGATACGATTAAAATATCATTTTAAGTATAAGTTTAACATAAAAACACTTTTTGTTCCTATTTACCCAAATAAATTTAAATTTCCCGCAATTATTTTTAGTAATGTCAACGTTAAAACATAAAATTATCTACCATTTTGTACTACATTAACAATAATTTCAATATCTTTACATTGAAGTTACCGAAATTAATGGCATGAAATTTAAATTTGGTTACTACAGAATAGTAAAAGGAAACATTTATTCAGTTCATTGTACTATACTTCTTCCTCTTAATGTATTCTTGCAATTAATTCTGCTTTTGTTTATTTAAATCTGACACTGACAATAAGCTAGAGTTTTTAAATTTTTATAAGATCTATTTTGCAATTATACAGTGAAACCCTTTTAAAATGGAAACACTCTTCTAGGATCTGTATTTTACATTGAAATGAAACAATTTTTTTTTCTAAACACATACTGGATCAAAGAGTTATTTTCAATTCATTTTGTGGAACACGTAAAACACCTTGTGTGTGACCCACCACGAAATATCATATGAAAAACAGAATTCAACAAGTTTTCATAAATATTCCCATGGATATTCTTCGCAATGTGAATAATCTTATCAAGAGCGTGTGACGTTGTGCATAGAGCAAGTTAAGCGATACTTCGAATATTTGCTGTTAGTTATTATTTATTGTCACTAGTAATTATCGTAGTGATTCGCTGCAATTTTTACAAATTTTGTGAAGTAAAACATAAAGTTGTTTGTATTAGATTATTGTTTTGTTGATAGGCAGACAACTATAAATTTCTTCTAGCCACTGTAGTTATTTTTATCCAACGCCTACTAATCAATATAATAAATAACACAGTAATAGTTGGTCCTTGATATTGGAAACGTCATAAAATCTTGAGAAATATGTTAATTTTAAGTATAATGTTATGTTAACACAAGTTAAAGAGGAATAAAAAAGGAATAAGAGATAAAAAAACAAAATACAGGATGTTCCATTTAGAAAACAGAAGTAAATGGTACTTGAATGTTAATATATTTGTCTCTCTATATATATAAAAAAAATTGTAGATTATAATCACTTTTCTTTGTAATTTTACTTTTAAACAAGTAAAACTTCTATGAAAATTAACACTACTTTAGAAATATTATTTTTGTGAGTATTCCAGACTACATGACAAAATCTTGGAAATGTTACCAACATTCAAAATTTTACAGAATACTTCCAGGGTTACATGAAAAAATTAGAAAAATTCGTTAATATTACTTCTAAAAGTAAAATACCTGTACGGTTTTAGGGGCACAAAATTATCCAAAAACCATACAGGAATTTTACCAATTTTTTTTTTAGTGTGCACCCTGTATAAGGGATCTATAGAAAGTAATTATTATTCTATCAGAAAAAAAAGCTTCTGATAGCATTAATCAACTTAACATAACACCACGAAAGTAAAATTTACATCAAAATATAGGAAATTGGGTCAGTCTAATATATATTAAAATGATAAAAAAAAACTTCCTTTTACTTAAAAAAGAATGCGGCAAATATTGGATAACAGCAGTGATATAATAAACCGAATTTGTTTATGGAGCTGATCTTCCTGGTATTACTAAACCAGTTTATATTTTACACCTTATGATCGCGTGCCGTGGTTACATATACAATTTGGACAAAAAAAATCATTTAGCGCCATTTAATATGGACGTGATCAAATTAAAATAAAAAGTGCCGTTTACATGGCTATAATGTCGATTTATGATTTAAATTATTGGTGAATTGTTATTCTAAAATCATCTATCATGAAGTAGGTATCGAACAACAAAAGCAATATAAATAAGACAGATGTTTAAAAGATTTGCAAGGACTCCTTTGTCTCTGTAATAAGTGTTAGCAGAAATTTAAATTGTTTATGGGAGTATTTGTTTATCTTTATATGTGTATACGTTAAGTAATTTTATAGTTTAATTCAAGATAGACGCGAATATCAAAAAAGAAATTCCGGTTTTGACAGTATTATGACAAATTTAAATAAGTGTAGTTATGAAACAAATTAATGATTTCTCCACACTTCTATTAATCTATTTATAAAATTTACTCTTTTACTACTAGGTAAAAGTATTTCCCCATTTGTAAAACGAGCCTCTGATTGCTAGGAATTTAATCGAGAATGACTAAAAAGAAACCTTGTATTATTCATTTGTGGGTGTTTAAAATATAAAAAATAAATATTGCAAATTTATACAATTTACATTCAGAACAAATACACTGTTGTAAGGATCAGGAAGAAATTAAAGAGAAATTAATACCCATTTTCCATTTCTTTCTCACCATTACAAGGTAAACTCATTTGAGTCACAGTTGTTGAAAGAATTACGGTTCTTATTAACAGATGCGCGTGTTGTTTAAAATGTTTAGAGGTTTTTTTATTTCCCAAATGTTAATGCACTTTATGAATAATTTATAGGCGGTATGCAAGCCGCGATTGTAACTGCGAATGTACGAAAATATGATTTGGGTCATTGTACTTACTTACAGAAAGTTTTAGGATTTACCGAGTGAATCATTTAAAGAGGATAATTTCCATCAAATAAGGATATTATACAGGGTGATTCAAAAGCATCGGACCACCTTCTAGAAGGCGCTATTAAAGAATTGTAATTTAACGACAAAAATGCAATCGGTATTCCTTTAGAACCTCTAATTTTACAAAAAAATGGTATTTAAGGCACAATATATATATTTCAAAAGGATCTGTTAACAGAATAACCACCTTTTAATAATAAAAAGTTAAGAATAAATAGTAGTAGTTTGCAACATAATAAGTAGGTATAAGTTGTAGTAAGTAGGTGTAATATGTCACACTTTTAAATATTTTTGCCAAAATGTGAAGCAGTATCTACTACGCATGCAGTAATTGGTGTAAAATGAATAATTGGCAACGAATAAAGACATATATACTTCAAAATAATTACAAGTTAAAAAGTCTTGGACGAGAACTGATAGCGAACACTATTAATAATAACACCAAGAGATGGTTTAGTTTTTACATCAATCCGTATGTGTACCATGTTGAAAGCAACTTTATGAAACGATCGAAAATATATTGTGCCATGAAAAACAAGAAAATTTTTCCACGTAAATGTAAAGATTGCAAAATGAAATAATTAACAACCACAAGATTTTTATTTTTTGAAAAAGACAACTTAGTTGTCGAAACGTAAATGAACATAAGTGTTATAAATTTTAAATAATAAAAACATCGCTACATCATGATGTGTTGATTAATTGTTACGATAACACTACGGCTACGAGCTAACTACCCAAATAATAATCAACCTGATTGAAAAATGGGTAACAACATCAAGACAGGCTAACTTTTACATCAATCCGTATGGATACGAATCCAATACGTGCCACATTGCAAGCAACTTTATGAAACAGTCGAAAAAATATTGCGCCATGAAGAACAACACAATTTTCCTCTTAAATGTAAAGATTCTAAAATGAAATAATTGAATCATAACAAAAGAAAACTATGTTGTCGAAACGTCAACGAATATAAGTGTTATAACTAGTTTTACGTAAACATGCTTTTGCACTCAGTAATTTGTCCTTTTCGTAAAGAAGGAAATATCTCAAATTCTTCGTCGTCAATTTGAAGTAGATTTTCATACATCTCTTGATATTTCTGGAGTGTTTAACTCCCAATATGAATAACTCAACATCGAAATTAGTGGATCTGATGCTAAACTTATGTTCCGCTGCTTCAGAGAGGGGGAACATTTCAATTCCCCTTGAAATGTTTCACATATTCCATGTATGTCACTATACCTTAGGTTTTTACTCTTAATGAAAGCATAAACGTCATTATTCATATTAAAGTTTTCCACTTTCAAACACTATTAGTTGACTTTTGGAAAATTGGAAAGTAGCAAAAAGTAGCAGATTTTTTTTTTTTACATAAAAGCAACCTCAAATTGTTTTAGTTTCTAAGTACCGTAAATTCTCTATAAGTTCTTCCTGCATTCTCAGTGAATCTAAAATAAATTTATAGTATCTAGGTTAGAATAAGCTCCTCCAATATTTTTCATTATCTAATTCATAAGTTCCACAATAATATTCATCGATCTGAACACGCGACGTGTAACAAACAATGATTATAATAATAATACTTACTAATAATAATAAATTGTTGTGATGTTAATGTCATGGCCCACCAGATAGAAATTATTCGGCCATTTGAAAGCGGTAATAAACAAAACGAGTAATTTAAAAAAAAAACTACTGAAGATGGGTATTGGGAATGCTACAGCAAATCGGTATAGAATTTAATTGTACATCCAAAAAAAGAAAAATGTACAGGGTGTTCTATTTGAAAAAATTAAATTTTGCAACTTTCAAAATTCTTGGATATATCACTAATTTTTAAACATCCTGTATAATGTCACTGAATTTTTTTTTCTACGTTTTGGTAAAACAATGTTAGTACTTGTTGATTTCAAAGTCGGAGATTTCTGACACTTAAATCAAGTGAGAATTAATCAATTACATACAACAATGTAAATGTCAAAATTTTAACAAAAATTGTAATATCTTAGAAACAGTTGAAGATAGGTATAAGATACCCTAATGGTAATCGTCATAGAATTTTATGGTAAATTCAAAAATATAATAATATATAGGATGTTCCATTTAAAATAACAAAGTTCGTGGCGACTTCCGGTTAACCGGAAGTGCAAAAAAAGTGAAAATATTTTAGAAAGAAAGTAAGTGCCAAATTGTTGCAAACCCCAATTTTTTAAAACTGAGGAATTTCGTTAAGCCGGAAAACTTCTAACCAGCCAGTTCCGTGGAAAACCCTGTATAGGACCTAATAAATGTCCGAAGATTATGCCGGCCGAAACACTAACAGAAAAGCGATTTTGAAATCCTTGTCAACGAACCACGTTTGGATTTTCTACACTCCAGTAATGGTTATTGTGCATGTTGAAGATCTCGTCCCGAATAAACATCGTTTCATCAATCCACAATACCTGATTACCACAATTATCATTTTCCTCCACCCTTTCCAATATCCATCGACAAAAATTGATTCTAAGCGGAAAATTGTCTTCTCCCAGAGCTTGAACTTTCGTATAATGTAATTTTCTTTTCTGCTTAACTTAAAACTCTTAATTTTTTATTAATAAAAACTCTTCTCCATTGTAAAACTTATCTTTTACAATAACTAAAATCATATTATATAAGCAGCACAATTCGTAAAAGAATAACATTTATTGGTAAATTATTTACACTTTCAGCCAGTGCAAGTTTCTTTATCACCTCTCAGGAATTGGTTCGGTGCTTTTGAATCACCCTATATAAAGTGAACCAAAATAGAAGTACGTAATCACTAAATACGCTTTGCAGTAGATTATACGAAAATGTGAAGTAGATTCAAAATAAATTCCTTGGTAAATTGACTCCTTTCTTATTGTTTGCGAGATATTTTCTCCGTTGTTATAATTCCCGTATCATTTTTAATAATAAAACGTAAAAATTCTCATTCCAGAGCTAGAATATTTAGTCTAAAATATTTACTTGAAGGTCCGATGTTTCCCAGGTAACCAATGATGTTCACAGTACGTAAAATACTGTTATTTCAATGAAAGTAAAATACTATTATTACTTCTTACGCGTTAGCAAGGGCGAAACATGCATGTCTGTCAATTGCGACATCTATATGTAACTATTCTTTTATATATCGATCGATGCAATTTCTCCTGAGACACCTGTATATACCAACCATTTGCTTGTGTTTGTTAAGCATTTTTACGCAGTTGTAAAACCACATCTTCCTCATTATTACACCGCATTTATTCATCACAACCTATAACATTCGCAAATTCCACTGTATCATTTCCTCCAGATCGATTTACTTTCTACGAAAGTTTCTGCGAGCAAAAACCCAGCGAATTAAGTTATCCAACCGTTAACAGCATTATGCAACAGGCAGAACGTTGAAACAGCGATCAGCTGTTTCACGGTAAAAGTTTGCTCTTCGATGTAAATTGTAAAGCAGTCTTGTCCCAATGCATCCAATATAGTTTTGTAGGTCAAATGTCTACTTGATGATACAATAAGTATGTTTT
>RXPK01001987.1:0-29420 GCA_004143645.1 Protaetia brevitarsis
TTCTTATTTATTCTCTTTTTAAGACTGTTAGAACTTATTTACTGCTCATTTACTTATTCCGTTTTCTCCATTTTAATGCCGCTTATTTTTGTTTCATTTTTGTATCTCAAAGCATTGCGCACCTTTTTATTCTCTAACTGTATCCCTCTCTTATCTTAAACCATCTAAATTCATTGACTTTTACTAGTTACCGAGAATTTCGCTATTTACTTTTTCATATAACGTCCTTTTTATCTTGAAGTTGTTTTTTTGTAAATGTACCGCTTTATTTGTGACCTTTTTCTAAATTCTTAAAATTGTCAAATTTAGTATCTATTTAGATGCATTTGTTTGTAAATGTTCATTAAACTCCGTTCATAATTAGCTCCGAATTATTCATTTTTGTTAATTGCTGCACATTTTTTGTGCGCACTGTACTTGCAACGTTGGATTTCGTATAAACACGACATCGTGCAAGCTCTAATCCTCGATACTCGGATCTATTGGTACTTAATGGCACAGCGCGGGAGATAGATTCCTGCTCCCTTTTTCACTCACTTACTCTCCAGCCCGCTAAGTGTGTAGACATAACCGTCTAAGAGGCGACGCTCTTGCGTTACCCCCTTTTGACCAAAATACCCGTCCGGTAACCCCTGTGGGGGATATCAGGTCAAAAGGAACCACTCACGCGAAGCAATTTTGAGTTATTGTATTTTGGCGACGAAAACTTCCCTGGAGCCCGCTGACAGCGGATCTCTCACAAGCAGGTCCCTAAGCCGTAACGGACACGCTCTCTTCATCCACCTGCTTCTTCTACTTCTTCCTCTCCGAGGTGTTTGGTGGCAATCAACCGTTTGCGCATTGTTTTTAAATGTAAGTTAATTTTAAGATTTTTTTGTATTTGTAGTAACGAACTACATTGATTCAGAATAATTTAACGTAACTTTTGATATTTTAGTTCTTTGCTCTCATTGTTTAATTTAACGTAACTTTTGATATTATTTTAATTTTTTTCCTTTCATCTTTTCACATTAAAACAATGGTAGGTCGTGTTCAATTGCATGCTCGAGCGAGTAGGTAGATTTTTCTTGTTTCTTTGTAATACAAATTTTTGACAATAACACGTCACTCCCAAAAATGCATTTCGTGTAATCGTTTAGTGTTTGGCTTCACCTAATCAACTGTTAATATAACTGTTTAAATAGTTTTTCTGAGTTTTATTTAATTCAAGTTTATTGTCCTTGGCGCCTTAGTTTTTTTTTCATTTAACTAACTTTTTTATTCAATTTAATTATTTATAAAACCATAGTCGGCAAGTACCAATCCCTTGTTTTCCCTACTGGAAACTAGCTATTCTGGGCTGTGGCTAACGTACCGGGCGACAGCATCGGGCCAGGGAAGGCAACAATAGATTCAACCCAGTGGCGCTCAATCCGACACCTCTCCGGCGCCTCACTGGCCGAAACGACCCTACAGTCGCAACGGGGAAATAATTTAAACGTTGTTTTATTTATCCCTCTTCCCATCCTTTTGTACTTTGCAATCATTCATTTTATTTAATATCTATAATCTTTTATAAACAATATTTAATTTTTTTTTTATTATTCAATCTGGTCTCATGCTCTGGAAAATTGCTACTATCTAATACGCCCTGAGAATTCGCTGGTAGCACAGCATCTGTCAAAAGTACGTCAATGTCCGCGCAAACTGTTTATATACACGATTTTTAGTTTGACCTAGAAGTACCGATTTGTTTCATATAGACAACAATTCGTGCTGTAGGTTAACATATAAAATAGACAGAGAGTACACATTAATTAGTTATCCAAGTATGTGCCTGCACATAGATATACATAAATATTAAATGTATAATTATAAAATCATATTAAACAAGTTGGTGCCTGAAACTCCAAATAACTAAATTAAGCTGGTGCTAATACATCTTATGCTCATATCACTGAGGGCACAATCCCCTTTTTCATATTCGCTTATTTCTTATCCGCAATTTTCAGTCCAAGAGCAAGGCTTGTATCAGCATAAAAACACCACCATAAATATGTAAACAGGCGCGACAATCCAAGTACTGCTCATTTACCATTGATTTATGATGATTAAGGCGGCTCGCATCTCGGCAGTTCATTAGGCATACCGCTAGATGGAGCGGTACGTGCCGCGTGCATGCACACCTAATAGCGGTGTGCGCGCGAGGTGAACGAGCCCCAACATAAATTATGTTTAGCAATTTAGCTGAAAGGTATCTTGGGATTCCTCTCTCGGCCACCTCTCCCACTCGATAGCTCCTGACGTTCGATTTATGATCTCTATTATCGACAGTAGCTGAAAACACTTGATGTACATACTTGTATTGTTGCACATTAAACGGGTTTATGGTGGAACCCTAATAAATCTACCGTCTTGGCCTATCCAACATGTTGCCCAATACGGGGTTTACTACGTAATTGATATAGTTCCAAGGATTAGGATCTAATTTAGTCTTAATCTCCGAAACCAATATAAAACCGAAATAGGATCCAGGATGTAAAATGCCTTAACTATGATTCATATAGGTACACAATTCTCTATGTAATTCGTATGGTGCATTGATCATGTTTATACTATAAAAACATTAAACAAAAGTCAGAAGACTGAGAGTCGTTCCAGTTATTATTCGCAAATCATATACAATAAATTATGGCTGTCTAATTCAATTGATCCTGAACGACATTTGGATAATATTGGAATTGGTGAGGATATTTAAGTCTACTTTTACTGCAACCTTCTCAAGTCTATTGTGATCTTCTTAGTCCTATAAGACGCTCTCTAATTTTGTTTTCTTAATTAAATTTAATACTTTCCTTTTCATCTTGGCAAAATTTTCAACTGGCATTATTTGCTCTATAGTTTGCTCTTTGTCTTAACAGTGTTCTTGTTTCTACTACAACTGTATTTACTCTACTTTCTTTTTTCTACATAGATATGATTTAAAATTGCCGATAAGAATCCTTGCAAAGGAGATTTTTGGCTCATGCATACAGTTAATTCTTTTTATTTTTAAACAAATATTACTTTCGAAACTCTAAGGTCACCACAATGGTGGAAACGGGCGCGTGCATTTCTAATAATGAATCCTAGATATATTCTAAAGTCTTTCGAAATAATAGTGACTATTCTAGTTTTACCCAAGATAATGCCAAACTTTTAAAGGACATACAGTACAAACGAGTTTTTTTCGTTACTCTAGCGAAAACATAATCGGAACAGCTCATAGAAACTTTACGAAAAAAAAATTACGTAAAAATGGTTTAGCGTTTAGATGATGGAGTCACTGATGGTAAGCAAAGCCCAATTGCCAAAATTTTAACCGGCTGCTATTTTTAAACGGTTAATATCTGTCCTGCAACTCTACTGGTACTTTTAACATAAAAGATAACAAAACTCTGCAAAAAAAAATTAAAAGACATTGAAGAGGAAAGCCCGCCGAACAACATGGACAAAGCTACAGATGAGATTGAATCTTTGCCTGACATGCCATATTCTCTAGGTCGTGATAAATTCACCGAATTTATTTCTCATCGAGAAGCAGGACAGGTTGCTTCATTTATATTGAAGTAAATTTAAGCTCATGTTCATATTGCAATCATAACCTAACTGCCGACAATCAAAGAAAAACATTTCCTTCTACTATACCACAATGGAGCAGAGAAAAATTATTGGGAGAATCTCCAGGGAATGAGACAAAGTAAAACTCTTCTGAAAACCTATAACGAGGAAGAGTTTACAGACTGCATCAACCTGAGTAAGAACAATGTTCGCATACAGGAATACTTTCAGGCCATTGTAAACTGAAAGGACACCGCATATGCTTGGATTCGCAAAAGAATATGAATGTAGATTTTGTGGGGAACAAGATGAACTACCCATCCATCTCCTCTCAGCACTGTGCAACTCAAACGCATTGCACCTGGAAGCATTTGAAATCGAAGAGGGAGACTTACCTAACCTGGAGCCTTCTGATATCCTACACTTTCTGAAAGGAACAGGATTGGAAGACCAGCTGTAAAACAGCTAGAATAGGAGGCACAATGGATTTCTTGGGTCGCAGTCTAACATTACTCTCCCCACATACATATATACCGCGATGAAAATTGAATAAAATCATCATAGGACTGTAGTGATGATCATAATTTGGTGTCTTTACACACATAACTAATAACATACTATAGTTTAGGTTCAGTTCCTTCCTAATATAAGTAGAACACAATACAGCTTGCACTTTTGTTAAATTTATAAATGAGAGCACAAAATTGCTTCTTTGCCCACTTTGTCGATATATAAATACGTACCCCTTTTTCACTTGTATTAGGTTAAATTCTGTGACATATTACACTTACAATAGCTACCACTGTAAAACCAAGTCGGTTCATTTTATTAACAATAAGCATACATACTTGAAGACTTCACGAGCTGTGTTCATTACTAGATTTTTCTTATTACGCTGTTACTGGATTATGTTAGAGGATTTATAGGGTTTGCATAGGTAAAAAGATACTTACATTATGGTGTTCATCTCTAATATAATCTATATAATTGCTCTTACAACGTGATCAATTGCGCAGCCTGCTGAAATTCATTGATAATGCCTAGTTTTACCACTTGGGGCGCCATTCTACGGTTAACAAATTTTTATTTCGTTGATTCCATGGCATAATTTTATTTGTGCCACATTTTAAGTTTTGTTTTTACAGAAATACTTTAGAAAATACTGCCATTTTTTAAACCTGATTTTACCTTTTTTCAAAATAAAAAAGAGATGAATAATACCCGAAGAGGCCCATGTAGTATTGAACTATAATTCACATATTACAAGGTGTATATTGAAAGAGGAATGAAATCTTTTTGGTGATTTTTTTTGTATAATGCGATGTTGTGAAACAGCCAAATACAGGCAACCAACCATACACTATACATCACTCTTAATTGATGCTGTTTATATCACTTTGAGTCGGAACTGTTATTTATTCTTACTCTAGTGCTTACAATAGAAGCAAGCGCCGAAACAATAGCGTAAAGTTTAAGAACAACAAGCGGTAGCTACACTGGAGAATAAATTAAAAGCGAAAATTAGCTCCCTCCATTCCGAAAAGTTTGAAAACAAAGAGGCTACTTTCCCGCGTACGGTTATAAAAATTTCTTGTCAGAAAATTGCATTTGCCGTTCATCTTTATTATTAAAAGCTCATCCAGTAATCTACTCCGGTTAAAACTTCAATCTTCGAATGGAACAGAGCACCTTTTAATTACTACCGGAAACAACTGACGTAACTGACGTAATTGCGTAACGTTAGCACGTCGTTAAGTGAAAAAGTAGGAAAGGGCAACGGCGAAAAGAAAAAATAATAATAACAGTTAGAAAAAACATAAGAGCCGACATTAAAGGTGAACAGCGAAGGGGATAGAAAGGAAACAACTTCACTCCGTGTTTCAATTTTAGCGAGGCTGTAGTAGGAGGAAAGAGGCCGAGAAACGAAATTATAGGAGAGCGAGACTTGGGTGAAAATTTCAAGACAACAAAGTTTTAATTGTGCCCGTTCATTTCGCCATCAAGCGGGCGCGGAATCGAGATTAGGACAACAGTAATGACAGGAGGGAGAGTTCGCGTCCCTTCCATGCCTCAAACATAGAAAATTACAACGGAACGTTCTTGTAATAATTATAATTCGCTCATTTTTGCGTTACTTCAACAGCGCCTTGTACATCGGATATTTTGCACAAGGCATCCTGGATTTTCTAGATAAGCCGGCGATGTTACTGGGATGTAAATCTTCTTAACTAGCTCATTAATTTCGGGGAAACGTTAAAAACTCCAGCATTCGTGTTTTCTTTGTTGTGAGATTTAGCACCCAACGTTTAGTTTTAGCGTTTCTACTTTGCTTCTGCAGATAAGATATGACCTGGCCGAGCAAGAATTTGTAGAAATATATCAAAATTACCACAATAATGCACAATTAGCTTTAAAGTATAATACTAGTAAATTTGTAGTTTAGATTAATTTTTGGCTTTGACCAAAATATTGCTCATATTTAAAATTTCGATGTAAACAAATTTCTGAATTAACTGAATATTTTGAATTGCTAAATAAGCAGGTGGGTAATTTTTAATAATGGGTATTTAATTTTTTTTTATTCTCTATCGAAACGCAGTTTTCTTCATATAATTTACTTGGCCTTAGAAGCAACGCCGATTAATATCTATTAACTGATGTCTTGTACAGAAACTGTTTCTTCCGTTGCTAATGCATTTGTAAAAGTACAGGTTAATGAATGCAACGCATACTTATTTATAATATACAGGGTGTGAAGATATGCGCCAAAGATCTGCATGTAGTTGACAATCTCTTTATTAAATTCTTAGTCGTTTACTTTAATTGGAAAATCTTACTTATAATCGAAACTTATATCCTGCGTCTATGCTAAATCTTGAAAGTTTCAATATTCACTTAGTTAATGTGCATTTTTATCTAACCCTTCTTGCTAAAAGAAGCAGTTGAGTGAAGCAGCCTAGTATTCTCGAGATAAGTAAAATATAAATGTAAATAATAATCTTTCGCGTCGTAATCGCCGTTGACCTGAAATGACCAGTTTCAGATCAACAGCAGTAGTAGCAGCCCTGAAGATTTCACTTGCTAGTGTGAACAAAATGTCGGCGAGAGGAAGACCTAGGACGGGGTACCCAGCTCGAAAGTCTAGCAGATACTATCGCGTTACTTTACTGTCATCACTTCTTTTTCATTAATACGGAAGAGTCCACTTTCCGATTAGTGATAATCCTATTGAACAATCGGAAGTTATTTTATATCGTACACTACCATAATATGCCTATCTGGTAATCTCTCAATTAAAAAGATTTAAACACATAAAAATAGCCTTTTACAATTGAAGACACAAGTGAATAAAGGTGTTATGTTACAAAATTAAACTTTTTCAGAAACTAAGTTTTTTGTTTTATGTAATTTTTCTCAAAAGTAGTGTAACATAACCCCTTCATACATTCACAAGACTCGAGTGTTCATGAATTTCTGGAATTTCCGATGGTGCTATGTGAAAGATGGCTACAAAACTCCTTGATTCATGCAAAAAGACAGTTTTTTTAAATTCGACATAGCACCTTCATCCACTCGTATCTTCAATTATAAATCGAATAATACTTTATCCTCTAAAATGAAGGATTACACCTTTGTCACCATCCAATAACATTTATAAAATTCCTTGTAAAAATGGTGGTAAACTATATGTGGACTAATCACCCCAGTACTCCGACACTAGATTTAGGCAGCACCAATATGACTGTTCTACTGGCAGATTAGATTAGATTAGAATTGTGATGGGCTTTGGACTTGTGTTACCGCGACCTTTCTAGATTCATAGTAATTACCTTTTTCCTAGAAGACGCTCTCTAATTTTGCCCTCTTAATTAGGCCTATCATCTTTTGAGAGCGGCTTCTTTATGTGCTACTTGCTGTGGGTTTCTCCTCCCCATTACTAGAACCTTGTCCCTCGCCAAGGCCTTCACATTAGCACAGCACATGAACTGGCGTTTCTTCCTCTTCTTGGCAGAATCTGCAGGTAACGTCATATACCAGGCCTATATTGTACATATGCCCATTTAATCTACAGTGACCAGTCAGCAGACTTACTATCATTTTGACAGTCTTCCTATCTTTATTCAGTAGCTCCATATTAAATTCAGTCCTCTGCTGCTTTAGGAACTTTTTTATCTGTCTTTAACCCGGTGATTTTTGCCACCACTGATTATGTATCAATTCATTGACGAATTTTTTTAATTTGCGATTTGGTGTGTGCCGAAGGAGGGGTCTGCTCCAACGAAATGATCTTAAACGAAGCGCTTGTCAGGCTCGTACGCCGCCTCAGTTCCTCTGACGCCCTAATGGCTAAGAACCCAGGCCAATGTTAGTTCCTTTTGGGTGCCCATCTCATTATGGCGTTTACGCAGTTCCAAATCAACTGAGAGTCGACACTTACAAAACTAATTGCTTTAAGTGTAGACTGACTGTCAGAGAATATAGGAACGCTTTTATCGGGCTCGATACATCTTTCTATTTTTCGGATACAATGGTGAATTGCAGCAACCTCAGCTTGGAACACCGTTGTGTCTTTGTTGAAGCTTACCGAAAAGACCTTTCTTGCATATATTCTAGCTCCGACGGCGTAGTCCGTTTTAGAGCCATCTGTATCAGTTTGTGTCCATTCTTATTGGAGTACCTGTCGTCCAGTCCTTCTGATTAAGTATTATAACCTGATATTTTCTATCACTGGTAACAATAAACGTGCAATACCTCCATCATCGAAAAACAAGACGCATACAAAAAAAAAACGTTTATTTTTAGAAATGATTTATATTAATCCATACAACACGGTAAATTTTGGAAAAGATGAATAACCTTAGTTACATATATTCCTATTATTCACTAAAGTATCCAACTATAGCAAAGCAGTCCATGTATTGTTTTGCTTTACATTTCTCGTGGTTGGTCCACCATTATTACTTAGCTTACGTAGTTTATTGTCACTGCAATGGCAGATTTGCTTTACGCGTTCTCTCATGGTTTCTAATTTACAATTAAATTTGGTAACTGAAGTGTTTTGCTTACTAGGTTTGTCATTTACATTTTTCTATTTTTTAATGCATGTCTCATGTAGCCGACTATGTTATTCCTACTCTATGTATCCTTTTAAATGTTTACTTATCCACATACTTTACAAATTGTCCATTACTGTTGTTAGCTGCTGAAGATGAAATGAATTTATTTCAAAAAGTTATAGAAACAAATAAAAGGAGTTCTGAACTTGTCGTTTGGAATCTTCCCTAGTATTGTGACATCTACTTTTAATTTCTACATTGATCCTGCCATAGTAACTTCTTTTCCGCAAAATAAAATTAAGAATACAAAACTTCTAGGATGGTTTGTTGTGAACCCTCAGTTCCCGCGCAAATCAATATAAACATACAAATTTAAATTATTGAATATTAATATACAAACGTTTTTGAATGTTACTTAATTGAACAATGCTGCCACATGTGAGCTTTTTTGTAATTAGTTTTACGAAAACAAGAGACAAACGTGATGTAATTACATTAAACTACTTGCTTAAAAAATTAATCTCGAAGGAAGTCAGTCACAAAGCTGAAATCTTAACAAAAGAACTGGCTGCATGTAAAAAGTCGCTGATAATCATCTGTCAGAACTTCATAGACGTGGAGCAAACATAAATTCTCCCCTGGCCTGCTCGCTCTCTGGATTTAAATCCGATCGAGCATGTGTGGGATATGATGAGTCGCTACAGAAAGTGTTCACCCGAAGCAGCAAACACCTTGCAGGAACTTCGTTGTCATCTAAAGTAAGCCTGGGATGAGATTCCACAAGATCCCATTGATAATTCCATTTAAAACATGATTCGCAGAGTTAGACAGTGCATAAACAATCGTAGGGATGTGACATTTTATTGATAATTTTTTGCTGATTATTGGTATTGTTTTTTTTTTTATAATTGTTATGATTTACTACTTGACACTTGGTACACCAATTTCAGCTTTGTGACTCAACTCCTTCAAGGTGTTGCAGTATTTTTGGCACGTAGTTTATAAAGCTTATATATCCGCGAATTTATACACGCTCTCTATAAATGGTCATTTGCTTAAAATTAATAATAATACTAACCAAGGAACTATATCATGCCACCGTGAACTATAATGACTACAAAATCCAACATCAGCTACCACAGTAATTCCACATAACTGAATTACTTTTTCCTGTATTTCTTCGTGAAAGATCAATTTCCGTACAGCGTTCTGAATAATTAAAGCTGGCATATAAATCGCAGGGAAACATCGACTCAATTATTCGAATTAATTGGGCCAGGCAGCGGTAATTCAATTAGTCACGGACTTGCATGCGAGATTTGTAAACGTTAGTACAACACCGTGGGTTAAATTGACCGAACCGTCCGATTTCTGCAGGCATTAATCAAGTCTTAAGTCTCTCGGCGCTTAAACCGTTCTCCCACTTTATGAATAGAATTTGTCTAACATAACACATCTTCGGAATGAATACGGAGGGCCCGCGAATTGGACGCCCGCCGCCCCCAGTAATTAACCCTCCGAGAACGACCGCTTGGGGCCTACGTTTTCTTCGGTTCAAGTGCTGTTAGATCGGCGCTAGAGATAGCCGCCGAATTCGCATTAAAATGCCCGGTTTGTGTACGCCTTGGGATCTTGATAAGTAGGGGTGTTCACGTCAGAAATTCGATAGTACGAACGGCGGGATGACTATTAAAAATTAGAAATTATGAGGAGGCAAATTGAGTTAAATGTTCGCGTAAATTAGGTAAGAAGCTAACAAAATGTTGGAATAAATGGGAAATTAGCAGCGGAACGGAAGTTGAGTTCTAGTAAGACGGAATTTTAACAATCTACTGTATAAATAACAAATGGTTAATGCTTTATCCCAACTTTTCACTAGCAAATAGGGATGGCAAAGAATGAACATACACGATATGTGTACGAAAGAAATATGTGGATATTTCAAATTAAAAATGAAATATTCATTGAGTTTTCATAATACAAGTTCGCGATTTAACATAAAACAATAGTCAATTAAAAATTCAAATTGCAATTCTGGAGATATTGAGTTTAGAAATAACAGCCTGTAAAATCTATTTCCCGTGAGACGTTTCCTACTTTAGAAACCAGTGGCTCCCATTTTTGAGAACAGGCATTCAATGATGCACTCAAAAATCATATTCGGAATTTTTCGCTTTTCATTTTCAGGATGAGATTTTTTGTGGTTCTATGAAAATCTCTGATCTGTATTTATAGACTTTGCTGAATATTCTCAGAAACAACTTTTTTGGGAAATAACCCAGTTTCGTCTAAGGTATTCAGAAAAATTCCGGTGTATTCAACTATAAATTCTGGTGTCTATCTGGTTACTGAATCTGGTTGCCACTTAAACTTCTTGGTTGTAGATGGCGTTACATTCCTCGTTGTAAATCGAAAAGAAGCAAGGGTCACAATGTTGTTATGATTTGCATAGCCGGTTACTTTTTCCTTTCTATACAGGCTGATTCATTATTGATCCTCAACATCAGGCTCTGGCTTTTATTGAAAATAAGCGGTAGGTTTAAATTTGGCAAAATTGGCAACTTTGTGGCTATTATGATTCAGAAATAAAGCAGACTTAGAAAAAATAAAGTACAAAATTTAAAAAAAAAATGAAAAAATCAGATTTTTTTATTTTACCTCTAGCATTTTTACCTGACCTTACAGAGAAAAACTAAAGACACATTCCCAATGCCACTTTTCATCTACTATCTAATGCTGCACTTGCAATTTTTCTACGACGTTTTGGTTCTTGCCGGCAATCATCAAGTTTCTTATTTCTTATGGGCGCCACCTTGGATTTTGACACCGCTAGAAGGAGTTTTTTTCTTTCTTTCTGATTTCAACCATGTATAACATAATGACAAAAGTTTTTGATTTTATGTTTTAATTGATGAAGAATCTAATTTAAGATTAAATAAGGTATTCATGTCATTTCGTACTGTCAATCACTTAATTATCGTTGCCTGGAATAGAAAAATGTTGTATACCAACGAAGAGAAATGAAATATATTAAGGTAAAGTCAGGTAAGTGTGTAGTAAAAATTGCATAGTGCGAAGAAAATGTAACACTGTTCACATAATAAGACATTTTGATAAATTCTACACATAGAAGTACGTAATCTATGCTCAGTTGAAAGCCTTCAATAGATACACCTTTTATAATTATCAACGGTTTACTAGAAAAAAAAGAAAATTTAAATACTGTCAATACTACACACTTACCCAGCAAAATGGGGCAAGTGTGTAATCGTTCCGCATTTTATATATTAATAGCATTATCCTTTATTTCGCCCAAGAGTGTAATACTAAACTGATGCCTGTTTGATAAGGCATGATATATTCATAAGATATTCAAGTTATTACACGTTAGGAGATGCGAACTTTTGTTTGTAAAATTAGTATTGAGTTACATTATTCTTTATAACAAGAGGACGTCCGTATTTCAATTTTAAAAATAAATATAGCCAAACTACACACTTGCCCCGGTTACACACTTACCTGACTTTACCTTATGTATTTTTTATTCATCGAACCAAAACACAACAATAGCGAGTACAAGATATTTAAAATTGTATCCTGAATGATGACAACCATATCGTACCATTTCTCTAGATCTTAACAGAAATTTTAATCAAATATGAACTGTTTGCCAAGCCGCGTAATGTTTATGGCAACCGGAATTTGAATGGAAAGCTAGAGGATATTTTACAACTAGCATATTAAAGCTACGTTTTTGCAAAGCTAATTGAAATAATGATCCATTAATATCAACAAAAGAAGTGGCATCAGAATTAAATTTGCCCCAGACTCGAGTGTGGAAACTTTTAGTTTAATTAAATTTTATCATTGACAATATCAAATCTTATTAAAATGTAGAACCGGTAGATTTTGAAAGTAATGGTAATAGCCCGGTGTCATATTGAAACTGCAAGATGGATATCTCGTCTCAACAAAATTTCATTCATTAAGTACTTTTATGAACCCACTACATAAATGATTGCTTTTTCTCGGGCTGTCGGTGACACACTCATGTCCTATCACCCATTGCAACTTTAGAAGAAGAAAAACCTTAATCTCCAGCCAATGTCGCAAGCCGTCTTCAAAATTTATTGTTCAGCCAACTTTTGTGTTCAGAAATAAGCAATTGGAATACAACGACATCCATAGTTCAATTGTAATTACCGAACAACATTAATCTTATCGAATCTAATCATTAAATGATGATGAAAGAAAGAATAATATAATCAGGCAAATTTATGGTAAAACCTCTGTTACTATTACCACAAGGACCATTAAAAAAGAAGGCTCAGAACGACTGCAGATCCGTAGGAATTTAGGAATCATGAAATGACAAAGAACGCATAAGGTAAATGTACCAATTTCAGACCATGTCCTTATTACTGACACCTCTCCTGTATTTTTTTCCTATAATAGTTTTTTTTGCTATGTTTAAGCGTAGTTTTCGATTGAAAATAATCCCGCAGACATTTATTTTAAATTTAAAAATCAAAATTGTTCTTCCAGTGTCATCTTAGAATCTTGAACATTGACATTATTCTATCCGTTAAAGTGTCAGTAATTAAGACTTTTATAATGCCACATTTTGTCTGAATGCGAGGCTGTGGAGACAAGAATACAAGCAATTTTTGGCAAGTCAAAAGTGAATCTAGAGGATTACTTCCATCAACCAGCCAAAGACCTGCACAGATTTGTGCAGGGTACTAGAATCTTGGAATGGTTGGTATAATTTAATGAATAAAAGAAATGAGAGGCTAATACAAAATGCCAAGAAGCTGCAGTGTTTCCAAAGACTGCATATCAGACGGCCTCCAAAACAAAAAAAGACAACAATGGAGTCTGCCGCCCTTGTAATGCAATACAAGAGTCAAATTTAAGGTATCATAACTCAACTTACTAACCTCGCATGAAAGATCACCACAATTCTTTCAGCAAAATGGTTGCACAAATTGTCTATTGTATATGCGAAATTAAATAATACCTAAAATTATTTTATTTACATAACATAGAGGCAACATAACCGACCAAAATTACTTAGCGAAGGAGCAAAAGTAATTAAGTTGAGCTGACGAGCAAGTCTCGAGGTAAAATTAATTGCATTTCTGACTTGCCTTGCTGAAGCTTTTTGCGTGGACGAGCAATCAACAAAACTGCGCCACATTGACGTATCGGACACTGCACTTTCCTACCACCACGTAATCAATCATTGTGGAAATTGCAATTGGTGCTAATAGAATTCTGCAGCGAAAGGACTAATGAAGTGAACAGCATTAGGAAATCCCTTGCTAAATGTTCTCATCTCTAGTTTGGTATAATCCCCAATCAAGGAATTTCATTAAATGGCGGAATTTGATTGGAGCATCATGTGTATATAATAGATGTGAATATAGTTAATTTAGAAAGTTATTTAATTCGCATCAATGGCATCTAATAGACACAGAAAGGTTAGTTAATCTGGGTGAAATGTTCTCGGATGTTACTTTATTTCTTGGGCCTGTTAAAGAAAAACGAACAGCTTTTTTGTGACCGAAAGTATAAATATAAAATATTGTTGTGCTTTCAGATAGTTAACATTATAAGAATACAAGTAAAAGCACCTTAGGAACAAAGGAAATCTGCTTTTATACAGTAAAGGGATTGTTTACCTATTGTGTTACATTAATGCATACCCTATATGGTGATGAGAGGCCGGATCAATTAGCGAAAGAGGCAGTGTCTAGAGAGGATAGCGCAATAATTAGATATAGGTTAATTTCGGCTAGCGTAGTTAAAAAAGTCTAGGGGTAATGAGTGTCAGGAAAGGTGGGGTAAGCACTACTTTAAATAGTAGGTAGACTAGGAAATTTATTAGTTACGTTATACGTTTCAGGGAAACGAGTTTTAATTTGACGTACCAGGAGAATAGAATTAAGAACGCGTCACAGTAAATTCGAATTATATTTAGGTAGAATTGGGAGGGTTAATGATTCGCATTGTGAATGTGGTGGGGTAGATATAGCGGGCATATTTTATTTAAATGTTCATTCCCTGATGAGTGGCGGTGGGTATGGAACCTGGGGTATTTGGTAAGGGGTTAAATTGTCCGCGACGCGGAGAGATGTTAGGGATAATGAATTGGTCGAATGGTGGGATTTTTTGAATAATGCTACTGAAGAATTCATATTATCCAATTACGTATTGATTATTTAATATTTACTTTTACTCTTTAGTGGCCTGGATTGGTGTTAAATTATTGCTATTAGCATAGTAGGGGCGTACAAAATAAATATTCAGAATCTAAATCTCTAATTTAATTACTGTTGGTAGTAGAATAATTAGGACAAAGTTATTGTTAAATATTAGAATAGGTTCTGCCCTTGCCTCGTGTAGTACCTTTAGCTGGAGTACGGGCTTTAGGATGAATTGTAATTATTTAGCTTTTCATACGTATAACGGGGAACATATTTTGTCGTAAAAATGCAATTTTCAGTTAGCTATACGATCTGTTTGGTTTTTTTTCTGTGAAAGCCAAAGAAACCGTAGTATCCTACATAATTTATTCCTCCATAAATCTTTCGAATGTGTTTGCCTCACGACACAAAAGAAATATTTATAGCACTATCTGAGAGACATAACATTATTTTAATTCTTGATAGCTTTCTTGCATTGTGAAGTAAGAGAAAAAAAAATATGTGTTAAACTGTGTTTAGAAAAATAATATTAGCAATGAGTGTTACATACAATAAGTTAATTTATTTTCGTGGCAAAATATCACAAAACATTTTATGTAATATCAGTTATTGTTATAAATATTATTATTTATTGCCTTAATTAAACCGAATTTAGAATGAAGCATCTGTTATTGAAAAGATGCTAGAAATGAACTTAACCTTAACTGGAGGTTACTTTATTTGTAGAAGTTCTCTACTTTGAACAACTACAGTAGTCGACCCCATAAGTACTGGAATAGCTAAATGTATAGTATAAAGTTGAATTATTCTAGTTAAAGAACCTGAAACATATTTGTACAATTTTCTATTTTTTCCTTCGAGCAATCTCCGAACTAAAATCAACTCGTTTTAAAGCTCTAAGAAGCTCTTTATTTCTGAACTGATATTGTTGAAACCTCAGATCTAGTAATTTTGGCTTTTACATCCATTATGGCTATTGTTTTCCTTTTCTCGCCTTAGTTTTCGATGTCAGTACGTTTTACATCGATTTCTGAAATTATTTTCCCCATGAAGGCATCTTATTATATTTATAATAGGATATCGACTTCTATTTAATATGTTGAAATATCTGCATTTGACTTGTTCTGTTTATACAAACTTGATACTATTTTTCCTTCTTCGATTGTTATCTGTTTATCCTTCCATCTCATTATGAGAAAAATTGGAGCTAGACTACAAAGATTTTATTCAAGCGATGAATTTCGTTGCCTTTCATAACCAGAGATTTCACCGAATGTTTATTCAGTGATGTAGGTACGCATATATAGTGTGTCGCTACAACTTCTTTTTTTAACATGTGATAATACATTTTTGGATTGATATCTATTCTTATTTTTTAAGGCGCAACGTAAATGTTATAGTATAATTTTTCAACATTTCAAGAATGAACTGAAAATAAGTCCTCTAAAGTAGATTATGAAGAGTACAAAATTCCACTAGTCCATATTCCAAAAAAGATCTGCAATCACCGAAGAAATTTTAAAACTATAGGAGGCAAAGAGGAGGATTGCTTCCATTTTCAATTTAATTTAATAATTGACTATACTTTTGACTATAATAACTCGGTTAAATTAGTAGCGATAGCAGCAACGGAAAATCTTCAAGAAGTGTTTTTCCTTACTTTGCTCCAGAATCTTCAGAGCTTGTATAAGTCTGGAGATATGTTCCAACTGCATGGCAAAAGGTGAACGTGGTATACTTATCTAAGATACGTGACTATCAGATCAAACGCCGAAGTCATGCAGACCAATAAGCCTATCCTCCTTTTTACTCAAAACCGTCGAAAGTTGGTGGATATGTACATAAGAAATACCGCGCTTATAGAACAGACATTCAGTGATAGACAATAAGCATACGAACCGGGATAATCTACGGAGATCGCACTAGATGACCTCAACAAGCAAATTAAAAAAGTGAATAGAAGACAAAAAGATAGCCATGACGACTTTTCTGGACATCGAGGAAGCAAATGCTGCCACAAAATCAATTATCGAGGCTTTACGGAGAAAAGGCATACACCAAAGCTTTTGCTGTGGGTAATCGGCTGGAAAGAAGGATAATTATATCCACAACTGGTGAGGCTATCACCGAAGCTGAGGCGGGTAAAGGATGCCCGCAGGGCGGAGTTTTATCTCCACTGCTGTGGGCTACCCTAGTAGACGACTTAATCGGAATCTGTCTTGGATGAACTTACAATAGTGATTAGAAGGCGGTTTCCAAAGGTTCTGGCGGAGCGTATGCAAACCGCTCTAAATACAGTTGACAAAAGCGATTGTAAGTCAGTGCTTAGAAAATACAAGTTGTCACATTCACAAGGAAAAGATCGCTAGGAGACTTACAACCACTAGTGATAGGAGGTGAAAGGAATCCATATGTCAAAGAGGCGAAATACCTTGGGGTATGGTTTGATCAAAGACATACATGGAACTCATATATCCAGAGCACAACCAACACAGCCACTATTGCCCTTGATAAGTACAGAAGGCTGTGTGAACGAAATTGCCCCCTGATACGATAAACTAACCGGGGCAGAGACAGGCAAAAGAATTCCTAAAGGAACAGAGGCCTGAATTTACTAGAGATCTACTGAATAAAAACAGGAAGACTGTCAAACTGTAATAGGTCTGTTGACTGGTCACGGTAGACTAAATAGGCATATGTACAACACAGGCCTGGTAGATGACGCTGCTAGCAGATTCTGCCAAGAGGAGAAAGCAACATCAGTTCATGTGTTGTATCAATGTCACCGCTTGATGAGAACAAGGTTTCTAGTAATGGGCGTGGGAGAACCTCCACAGCTAGCAGTTACACAAAGAAGCTGCTCCCAAAGATGATGATAGGAACCATCTTAATCCTAATCTAATCTAATCTGAGAAAGAAATTAATTAAAAGATGTAATATCATGCTACGTCGTTTGTGGTAAGAACGCAAATGCAAGAAAATTTTATGAACATGCACGCTGTACAACTGAAGTCTATGTTAGCAAATACAGTTGGTACTATATGGTATCTTCAGTTGCTAATGTCTATATTCATGGAGAGAGCGTAATTGAACACTGTTTAATCTTACCTGTTGGACAGTTATATGAATATGCTCAAGAATCTAGAAGGAGGATTATTACGCATATATATTTCCTAGAAAATATTCTAGTATAGTTGCAAATAAAAATTTGTTCATAGTTTGTTATGTTGAAAGATGAATAGCTTTTATTCATCTATATCCGCTTGTGTAATGTACCATGCCATATTTATATGGTTTTGAAACACTTCACATCATTATTATATTAATAAGTGTATTTATTACACAAGTTTTTGTAATTTACATTTTTTTAACATGTAATGTATTCGTTCAATTAAATATTTACATTTTTCTTAATAAACTAAAACTATTTCTAACTATTCACACTAAACTTCAACCATTTGTCATCACGCATACAAAAAACAAAGATCCTATAATTACAGATTTTTGACAAAGAAAAATATTTGGAACCATAGTGCCTGGTTGAGAAACGTATTTTTTCCGAAATGGAATGTATGGTAGGTCGAGGACACCTGTAGAAAGAACGAAAACGCAAGACCATATGATAAGGAATCCATACACCGCAACTACATACTCATCGTCTCAATATTGACTAATAAAATAGTACGAGCTGGAGTTGTATACGTTTAACTGCACGCCAAGAAAATACTGTCTCCGTTGTCTTCATATAATACCCGCCAAAGCTCTTCCAGAGAATGCTAAGGTGTAAGAGCTGTGTTTGGAGAATCGTTGGGAGCCGTTACCACGTCGGTGGCTCACGTTCCCTCGTATGCAATAACTTCTAAACGTTATCTCTTACGACGATGTATTTTAAACAAAATTTAAGTCGAATTCGTGAATGGCAGTGCCGGTTTCTCGAGCACCATCCATGTGATTGCGTGTTATATGCACACATAAACAAGAGACCGGTAACATATATATGTAAATGTACTGTGCAGACGTGCATGTGGGGTTTCTATAAACGCACACAAACCCGCAGTCATTCACATACATGTTAGAATCGTTGCCGTTCTTTATTTGGGTATGGATTTATTTTATAGGATCACGGTGTATGAATATATATTTTTGAAGAGATGCTCTTTCCTGTCGCTTTCAAAAGTCGTTCGCGATAAAATATGCCCGCATTTATTTCGATGGATGCAGATATAAATACTTTCGGCCGTTTCGAATCCTCATAACTTTTACGGGTCGTCAAAAATGCTTTACGGTAGGCATTTTTCGCTGCATTCTTGCCGAGGACCCGGGTAATTTACTTATTTTAGGGAGGCTGCCCCAAGAAGTAAAAGGTCGGAATTTGCTTTCAGAAAAACATCTATTTTTAAAATTTACATTTGAGTGTAGTCAAAAGGGTGTCCCTTCAAAAGAACTCACGACTAGAGAGCCCGAAAAAATAGTATTTTTTTTTATATCGATTGCATTTATGCATTATTTTAGGCACCACTATTTTGGTAATAATGCTTCTTTTATCTTCCTAATTTTATGTGAGCACAAATGAATATCATACACACAGAGAAAAATATTTCTTTGTCGTCAATCAATAAAATATAAATCCAAATAAATTATTCTTCCAAATAGTTGTGAAGAAATACTTATTGGGTAAATATAGCTTCGACTTGAAAACAATCGATATTAGTGGCAAAGCAAAATTTCTTTATTTGGAATAGTAAAACATATTTGATTGGATGACTCTACAATTTATATTCGAATAAATATTTATTTGATTCCAAGAAACAAAATTATTTGAAATTAATGAAGCATATCTTTAGTTAATAATTAGTTTATTTGACCAAAATAAACTATTTTATTAAGCATATTGTAACGGTCATTTTCATTTGAGCAACGGTGTATACAGTATTATCATGTGCTTGTAATTTAATTTTTTAATTTCATACTATTAAAAGTCGATTAATTTCATTTAACGTTTATAAGGTTAGAATAATTTAATTATTTGATTGCAGTTTTGTTTCATATTTCTTTAGATCACTGTAAATTGCGCCAGGATTCGAGGCTCGCATAGAAATTCGTTCTTTTCGGGCGTATTTGTTGCAAAGCGTAGACGTTTTAGTGTAAAGCTAAAAAGATCTAGGTAATAAATTAAATGTAGTTATATATTTTTCTAGTAAATTCACATCTTGAAATTACAAACTATAATGAATGAACTTTTTTACTTTTGCACATTTTATTATTTTAAACTATTTACATTTACAATTGTTAATATTAATGTGTTACATTTTTTTTGCGAAGGGTACATGGTAATTACTTATTACGATTTTTAGGCTTTTTTTGTTTATTATCTTTGGAATTTGGTTGCATTATCAGTTGCTAGTTTTTGCTTCTCGTAATATAATGAAACCTGGAAATAATCCTGCATTAAGTAAATGGAATTTTATTACAATACCTACCTGGAGATTGGTCCGAGACGTCAATTTAAACCCGTGTGGAACGGCTGAACTTCACATTTCCGACATTTGCTGAGCCCGTACAAATTACAAGGTGAAGAATATCCACCAGAAATACTCGGGTGAACCAGCACGTTACAGGAACGTAACTCTTGCAGACATCTGCCGAGCTGGGATTTCTCCATATTATTTTTCCATTGAAAGCCATCGCAGGACATCCATTTAATTTGTCTCACTTGTTTATATTTGCTTCGTTATAAACTTTTTTCTCGTTATTACCCGTTTGTTTGTTCGTTTATGTAATTAATAAGATTTTGTTTGTTATTTTGTTACGCCGTGCTGTACGTATTGCTGTGTACTGATGGTACAAGCATAAATGCAAAGTGAAATTGGAAAAAAAAAAATAAATTAAATTTAGTAGCTCAGCGGATAAAATTTTAAAAGGGCGCAAAAGACTTAATAACCTCAAGGTTAACTAATCTAATCATGAAAAGTACAATGTGGGTGAAAGTAATCAAAATTTATTATTTAAAAAAAAACATTTAATTACAATTAACAGGCAAAATAAAACCTTGACTAAAAGTCCTGGCCGAAATCAAAACCTGCATGAATCTAACAATTACGAGAGGACAATTCAAAATCCTCTAACAAACAAAATGGTAGATGTGTTCTAGAAGAAATTTCTGTTTCACACAAAAATCCACGTGGTTTCAAATTTAAACCAACCACAAATTAAATTACACAATTGATTAAATTACAAGCACCATGCTTCTTCTCACCTTACACGAGGCGATTAACAAAAGAAAACTAATTTGAAACTAGAACGGAAAAATTTAACTCTTTAAACAAAAAAAAATTCTCTAAAACAAATTAAATAACGGATCTTATACCAAATATGTGACACATAATATAATATCAATTATTATTTAAAAGGAGTTCCCGATTAATGTTCTAATTCAAATTAAGCGACACAAATTTTAATATTAATTGAAATCACCAATTCGGTAACCAAGCAACATATAATAATGTACTTACACACGGCATCAATCTAAGGAATGCCCTAGAGGGGCCCAAACTCACATACATATATAAAATTGACATCTGCGTGCTACATCGTCGCACCGAATCGCAAAAAAAATTCCTCGAACTATAACAATGAACAAAATATATACACTACCGGTGAACGCAATAAGTACAAATGAATGAAATTTATATACACAACTGAACAATTAAATACTTAAATTCATTAAACATTGCAATTAACAAAATCTTGTCAAAATAAAATATTAGAATAGTGGAAACTCAAACGTAGCATTGATAGGGATAATTCGGAATAAATAAAAACACAAATTTAAAATTTCCGAAATCCGGGGTGCCGATACCGCATGCAGTATTTATTGTCTTTAAATTACTTGTACACCATTCAGTTATTTATTAGCTACCTAAAAGAACTTAATAGTGTTAATTATTTACAAATTTAATTTAGTCATTTCAAATTAGTTAGTAATTCAAGCGACACCATTTATGTACTTTTATGGTAATATAACTAACAGCTTCTTGCGGTTTCGCCGTGTGTTTCAAAACTTTCGCTGACGTTTCGCTGTTCATACTGACAGCTTCTTCAGGATAACTGACAGTTCAGTTATCCTGAAGAATGCTGTCAGTATTGAACAGCGAAACGTCGAGCGAAAGTTTTGACACACGGCGAAACCCGCAAGAAGCTGTTAGTTATAGTTACACCGGCCGTGAAAGCCTACGCAGTTTTATGGTACATCTTCATTACTATTTAATTTAACCCATAACAACGTGACGTGCCAATTGTACCTATATTATTGTGATTTATTGTAATTTAAACGCCTTAGATGGCTATTACCATTTTGGCAGGGGATAGCAGCTGTTGTCGCGTTCCGTGTGAAATCTGAAAGAAATAACGAGCATTAGTACTTTCTATATAATATAGAGCCAATACTTACTTTTCTTTACCTTTCTATTGTAAATTTAATGTTACTCTGTTTACTATTGTTGATGCACGTCAACTCATTGCACACGATTGTGAAATTGTAATTTTCACTTTATAATTACTTGAAATCCATTTCGTTGTTTTCAAACTATTTTCAATATTTTTACATTTATATATTTTAAATATTATATTATTAAACTTTATTTTGAACAAAATTCTTGTTGTTTGTTGTTTGCTGAATCCTGGCTTCCTCGCTGTTGGCCACAGCTGGCGCCCTTCAAGAAAAAAGCAAAAGAAATCAAGAACCCACGCCCTTGCTCACGGTTCACGAGTGGTCGGACCATCACACAGATATTTGCTGGACTATCTGGCAAATTCGAGTGTTGCAATATTATACAAAGACTTCAGCTGTTGTCCACGGTATAGTTTCGCACTTATAGATTTTCGTAAATATAAAATTACAGGTGTTAACAGATTGATCAAAAAACAACAGTCATGATAACTGCATGTCAGTTGCCCCTTGCTCCTCCATAATATCGGGGGTTGATTTGCAAACATCATGGGCCACCGATGTCAAAATAACAACACAAAACCATAAAGACTCGAGACAAAAGACGAGAACACATTGAATAATTACAATAATTTCTGCTCTTCTCAAAGAATCTAAGCCTTTCGGTAACACTTTTTACGACTTTAAATTAATTAATCGGAATCACTTTTTTTCGAAAAATTCTACCAAATGAAATACAATAAATTATTTACATATTACAATATCCCAGTTGGAAGTGAATACGCATTTATCTCGGTTAAATAAACAATTTTATAATTCTAAAGTGCATTTAATGCGGAATTAATTTGGACTAAATATTAAAATTTTGTCCAATAAACCGATTTTCATTTGCAATTTTGCAGCGAAACACTGATGACACAGATAAATGCATATTAATTTTAGAAGTTAATGAGTTGTCATTAAAACATGAAATGTGGTTATAGAATATTATTATCATATTATCCTGCATTTATATGCGTTAAATAAAACAAACCGCCACTCCAAAACGTAAGTGAACCTAAATTCTGGGAAATGCGCTTTGATGAACTAAAATCTTTTGTGTAGGTATTGTCTTAGTCCATTTTTTTTCTTCTATTGTTTTTAGGCAGGAACAATTTTATAAAAACAAAAACTGATATAGCCGCCAACGCACGAAAAATGAGATTAAAAGAAAGAAAAAGAGGGTTCGCAGGGACAAAAGGTTTGCTCGGAGAATATCAGATGAACTTCCAGCATTGTTTACCGATAAATTAACGGCAAAGTTAAACTCGAGATTCATCCCTGACCGTAAAAATTATTATAAGATAAGGCGCACTTCCCGGGGGCACAAAAGAAGTATAACAAAACAATCAAATTTATCACACACTCGTTCTGCTTTATCTTACTCCCTTCTGATTTATGACCGTTTTGCACTTTCGTTCCAAATTACCCCAATCCGAATGCCATTACGTTCAGATCAGATAATTATATATATTTAAAAATGTCCCTTTCCGTATTCGGAATGAAGAGATAACACCCCGTCCCGGTTCTTTGATTATTGTTTGTTTGCCGTTTTAGTTGTGTCATTATCTGCTTGTGATTTCTCACCTAGGGAATGCTCCTGGCCTGAAATTCCATAAAATTATGTAATAGTGAATTCAGTTTACGGCATAACGATAATGTAGGAGCTAAAGGTAGGCATAAATCAGTAAGGAAAGGTTTAAGGTTTGATCTTTCTATTGCAGTGTCGAATGAAGACACAGGTTCTGATTTATTGATAAAAATTGATGACAAATACTCACGTACCTGTAACTATTTAGGAATATAATGTGTTTACTCTTCACCAAGTCGCCGAAGCTTTTAGATCCAACTATTACTGCACTGAGAAAAAAAACTTTCCCGCAAAGAACTAACTATCTCTTAAATTCATTTCGCATAAAAAGAAAACTTTAAACTGGGGTAACTTAATGTTATTGCTTTCTTTGAGTCAGTGGGGGCTCGTGACAATATTGAGCGGTGAGGCCAATCACGGGCCAACTCCCCTCCTCCCCTGCGTCTCCCCCTCCATTTTATTAATATTACAAAGCTTTAAATCAGTTTAGCTCACCTAGTAGTAATTTATTACCTCATTTATTGCTAATGGCCTTTATTGCAATCGTAATTTAAGGATTAAATACGGCAAGGTCGAGCTTATTTTTTTATTTATATCGATTGTAAGTCTAAAGTGAAGGTTAAACTGAAAATTATTGATCTGCGGTTTAAATCGCGATTGTAATGATGGCGCTGACTAAAATAATACCCACACCAAAAATTTAATGCACACAAATTTAGAAGCCATTTTAAAATAAAAAATACATTAAGTTCTTATTAGGAATACTTATAATAATAATAACAATAATAATAATAACAATAATAATAATAATAATAGTTTGTTGATTTCTATCATACATACAGTGTAGAAAATGTCAAATAAATAGTTTGTCAAACAACACATTAAAAATATATGTATACATGATTGTCATAAACATACTACACATACACATAAGTTACATACATCAATATATGATGTATATACAAGAGACATTAATCAGTGCACAATTTCATCAAAAAAATAATCTATTTCGTATAAGGCTTTGTTTGTTAAATATCTTTTTATGTGAGACTTGAATCGACTATTGTGTAAAGATTTAATATTTTCTGGTATGTGATTATAGATTTTGATACATTGGTGAACAACATTTTTTTGAATCTTTGTCAAATGAGTAAACGGCTGTGACAGTATTTTGTGATAAGTACCTCTCGTCTCATGACTATGCACTAATTCATATGTTTTAAAGAACTCACCATAATACATCTTAACAAATAAAACGCATTCTAAAATGTATAAAGATGGTAAGTCAAAATACTCTTGTCTTTAAATATACTAACGCAAGAGTTTCTTGAATTAAAATTAAACACTGATCTAATACATCTTTTTTGTAGTAAAAAGACTCTGCTTGCATCGACAGAGTTTCCCCAGGATATTACACCACATTTAAGTCTAGAGTATACACCTGCATAATAGGCGGCTATCACCGCTTCAATGCCAACAGTTTTTTCAATCGATCTTAATACATAATTCTGAGAGCACAGTTTGTTTGCAATATTTTCCACATGTTGTTTCCAGTTTAATTCGATATCTATAGTCCAACCAAGGAATTTTGCTTCTGTAGAACAGGTAAGGTTCTCACTTTTTATATCAATAGTTATATTGTCTTTACAGTTGAAGCTAAGCACTCTGGTCTTATTTATATTTAAATTTAAATCCTTATTGTCAAACCATTCACTAAGTGATGCAAGCATTCTTGTCAAAGCAGGATGTAAGTTCTCTATTCCTGTACCTCGCACTACTGCCGATGTATCATCCGCGAACATCAAAGTCAAACTGTCAGTTGTACCAGGTAGATCATTAATGTAAAGTAGAAAAAGCAATGGTCCTAATATTGTTCCTTGGGGAACACCTCGAAGTATTTGTTGCTATTCAGGTCTAATTTATTTTCCAAATCTGTCAAACGCCGCTACACTTTGATATCTTAAAGATAAATACGATGCGCGCAATTCAACGTCGCCCACGAAGCCCATACACTTCAAAGTTTGAACCAGTAATAAATTGGATGATCGATTATCTACGCTAAAATATAAATACTAACGTATTTCCTACAGAATTGCATATATTTAGTTTTTAAACTGCACGTACACTTCTCGCAGGAAAAATCCGGACACCAGCAATTGAGAATTTTAAATATTTTTGGTTGTAAATAAAGCTTTCAAGGAACGTATTTACACTCAACAGAATGAATTGGTTCAAGGTTTAAACAGAAACCTAAATAGAGAGAAAAGGCTTTGTACATAGATAATAAGATATGATAAGAAAATACATGCAATAAAATAAACAGGGAAATATCCTTGCTAAAAATTGTAGCAATACGAAGGACTGTTGAATCGACGGCTTTATTTAAAAATATATATTTAGCTTATTTTCTATTTATTAGAACACATGGTAAAATTTGAACAATATTATTTGGAGAAACTGTTTCTAAACCTCTAATCTAAAAGGATTATAATATACCACAAATTATTATTGCTACCTGCAGAAAACTAAAAGAATGGGCGATAGCTAATATATATTTCTTGAAAATACAATAAACGGAGGGTTAATAAAATAAATAATTTTTTTGCGAAGTTCATTGCTTTAAGAATTTTATAAATAATCTTAAAACTGTTATTAATAATTTTTTAATAGATAGAAAAAAAACTTTGTAGTAATACAATATTTGAGAATACTTAAACAATAGTAATCAATAAATCAATGACAGTGTGGTCAACAAATCTGTAAAAGTCACTTTATCCCAAAACTCAGGAGGCTGATTGATATATTGTCTATTGCTAAATTAATACTCGCGAGCATAAATCGAACTAGGGAATTAATATCTATCAAAGCAGCACTAACAAGTAATATATAATTTTAAAATCTCATCATCATATGTTTTCCTAAAAAAGGAATTATCTCTACATAACATGAAACAAGTTAAATACAAATATAAAAGTCAGTAAACTGTTAAATAATTGCACAATCATGGCTACAAAATCAGAGTATGAAGTATTTTTTTTAATCACATATGAAATGTTTCATTAAAATTTATAAAAAAATAACATCCGCAACTTATTTCCTCAGATTAGAATATGTTTCTTTATACATTTTTTTAATAGTAACTAAAGATAATACTTAACAGACTATTGTGTCTGCCTAAGCTCATCCCTAATGTTTACAAGATAAAATAAATTGTAGCACAAAATTAATTATTTATTAGGATTTATGAATGAATAAATTAGGCACGATACTATTTACTTTTTGTTGTATTACAAGCGTTGTATTATATCTTTTACTAAATATATCAAAAAATTATCTATTTAATAAAATACGAACTTCGAAAATAGCTATAATATTAGGATGCAATAATAATGTTAAAATTATTTCAGAAGCATCCTCAGAAAAAAAGAAACAATCAAATAAGGTGAATATGTATTCTGCTGAAGCGTCTATGTGCCACATTATTTTATTTTATTTGCTATTTTCTTAACATCAAAGGCACGCCGCACCACAAAACTTTAAATTAATATAGTTATTTTCTAAAATCGATAAGGTTCTAATTATTAAAATTACGTATATGTATGTAACATATATACAGGTATGCATAAGTTATACTTTTCATCAGTGTCACTTTGCTACTTTCTATGACCAGGAGCCTTATAACAAGACTGCAGTCAGTATGAATGGAAATGAGATTTAATTAGTAAACATACTAACAAAATTTCTGAACCACAGTAGTGGTAATAAACACTATTGTGAAAACACAATCAACCGCGCTCGCAAAGTATACCATTCGAGCTACAACACAATAAATATACCAAAAAGCGTTTCCGGCACGTAGACTTCAAGTAATTTAGTCTGTCAGCGACAAAGGGAATGTAAATTCAAGGTAAATATTTAATGATTTCTCACTGAAGTAACCTAACACAATAGCTTCGTTGCAGCTAGCTTGACGATGTTTCACGGTTACCAGGCATATATACAAACGTGTGTACGTAAAATCAACTGAGGTAGCATTAAATTATATTTATATTTAAGAACGAGTGTTGCAACTAGATTAAATTTGCTAATTGTTGAATTTCAAGAGTTCGCTATGACCACACATGGCAGTACCTGAAATCCGTTAGTCGCATTTCACTGGAATAATTCCTAGGTTAGAGTTACAGACGTATATCATGGCTTGTCTCATACATAACAAATGGACCGATCGCTGCGTCGCTTGATGAATACCGTGTTGTGCAACGCCAGAGACTAAGACGAATGGCAGACACCGTACCGGTAAGGTTATTCTTCTGCTTTTTTCCTTTTTTGCTTTGGTTTCTTTCCTTTCTTTGTGTCTGTCGCTTTGTTTCTACTGGAAGGCCTGAGTATACAACTTTACAAATAGAAAATGCAAAACTATTTGCTGTTGTAATTTTACTTTAGAGGCGCAAAAACCTCCGACAAAGAAATCGATAAGGGAGTTATTCGTTCATTTCTTCTCAATTCTGAGATCTAACTGAATAAAATATAGCTCAAGTAAATTTAAATTCAAAGAGAAAACAATCGTCTATATCATGAGCAATGTTTTATTGTTCGACGCAACTACGCGTCTTTTCCAAGCTTTATATCAATTTGGTGCGTCGTGGTTGTGAATGTAGAAATGAGTGAAAATCCAGATTACTAAATTAAAATTATTAATTCAAAGAGTAATCACTATGTAGATCAATCCATATTTAAAAATACAAAAGCAGTTTAACTATATGTCTGCGGTGATTTTAATGTAGATCTGAATGCTGATTCCACAGAACAATACTATGGGTGTTTATGGTCTAAACTCAATGGTGAAAAATTACAGCTTAGTAGCGGAGCATTCTGCTTCTAGTATCGATAATATATTTTCGAATATCGCCTTTGGGATAGATCAGTGTTGAAGATACATATTTGTCAGGCCATCGCTATGTTCTCTATGTACACCGCGACTTCCTAAAAAATCAGGATACAATGCATATAGTAGAGAAACGGATATTTAGTGAGACTAACAATTGTGCAAGATTCTCACTACAAGAATCATGGGAAGAGGTTTTTCGTGCAGATGGAGTTGACGAGAGTTCCAGGTCTTCATAAATATTTTAAGTTTTCATTATGACAATGCGTTTCCTTACAAACGTCAGACAGTACCAGTAGCAAAGATTAAAGGAGGTTGATTAAATGATGAAGTCAGGAAATCCGCGAGACGCTTGAGTAATCTCTTTAAATTGCCAAAGGCATATCCACAATTGACGAAACTTTACCTGCAGGCTAAAATTGCGCATAAAAATTTAGTTCAAAGCAGTCGCATAAAATATAATGATACTTACATTAAAAACAACCTATCTACCCTTGTCACGGGACTTTTCGCGAAATTTCTCCATATCTTAAGATGGATTCATTATTCCTATCCCACAAGTCATAGCTGACAAGTGCAAATTTTGGTAGACAACTTGAACATCATTATACTC